>OMLF01005850.1:1825-12222 GCA_900302615.1 Holocentrus rufus | reverse complement strand
GGCGGCTGTGAATACATAACCTGAGGGACTGGAGCCCTCTGCCTTAACGATTGCAGTTTAATCCATCTCAGGATCCGCACCCGGGGCAGAGCCGGCCTCCAGGGTTCAGGAGGGGCAGGAGGCGCCGAGGCTGCTCTGGACTGCAACGCATTTCAATCTCAGAGATTGTTATAAAAGTTTGTGGGCTGAGGAAAAGCTAGGCTTAAATTCAGGATCAGTCAGTTCTATAATTGGGCCAAACAATGTGTTTTATAGTCCAAAGTCTAGTTAAACTGTATTAGTTAAAGTGTCATTCAAGATTGGAATACATACCAACTACCGGCTATTACAAACGTTATAGTTATATAATCTGATGGCATGTGTATCTTTAAAATGCCGTGCTCCCAGTAAATGGCATTGTAACTGACAGTTCCTCTTACACTCAAATGTTCATTCTGGAAGAAAAACAAAATTGTCAGATTTCTTCATGTGAGCGTCTGATTCCTCGTGTGTGTGAGCCGAGTCTGGGAGGACGCCACACGGTCTGTTCTGAAGATACGCTCAGGAGACTTCCCTGCTCGTCTTATCTCAGCGAGACATTGGAAATAGCACCGCGCAGCCATTCCCTATCTGCCCTCTCAGCTCCGCGACACGTCAGCACTCATCCCTCGCCGATGCCACTTCGCCTCTTCATCGCTCCTCCTCTTCTCCATCTCTCTCCCCCTTCACTATTCAGCTCCGAAACCTGTTAACCCTCAACCCAAATGCTCACTTTGCAAGGCCAGGGGTATCAGAGAATTTATTGATGAATGTGATTTGTTACTTTAAACAGTATGTGCTTTTTCATTTTTGAAATCTTCTATTTGCTTTTTTCTCTTTTTCTGACATTTGAGCAGCAAATTCTTGACGCAAACTTGTTCCGAGAATGTTCTCCCTCCCGGTTACAGAGACCAGCGGCGTCAAATACACCGATTTTTAGGAGTTAATCGACAAATCATGACAAACATAAAGCAGTCAGTATGATTTACTAATAATGCTGCTTCCCGCTTGACTGCCAAAAAATGCCATTAGTCAAGGCGTCTGAGTCATCACTTTGAGCAGAGTATGTGAATTCAAATGATTCTTTCCTGCCTCCTACACAAATGTAATGGCCCACTCGAGCTTTTCAATTAAGACGTGGCCTCAAAATTCACAGCGTGAGGAGGCACGGCGAGGCAGACGCTTGTTTATTTCTGCACAGAGGCAGAACAAAGGCTGAACTCTACAGTGCATTTCATCAGAGCTCAGGCGCATGCATCTGAAGTTGTTTTTCTGCTTCTGTGTGCAGGCTGTACTCTGGAAGTGTGTGTGTGTGTGTGTGTTTGCTCGTGAGAGAGGACAACAGAGGGAGTGGGCAGAAACAGAAAGACGTGAAAAGAAAGGGAATCTAGTATGTTAATAAGGTGTAGTGTTGTGTAATACTGTGATGTTTCTATGGATGCATCTGAGGGTGTTTTCATGAATTTTCAGCTGCGAAGTCACTGTCCTGAGTTTGTACACAGATCTGAAAAAAGATTGATGGCAGGGACACAAATGGAAAAAAAGAAAAAGGGCTGATTTTGACCAGAGTAAACTGTCAAGCCAACAGCGGGTCAAGTTATGCATTAGTCAGAAGTTAAGAACAGCATGAACAGAAGCCTCCACACATGTTAAAAGCAGTAATCTGCTAAATTATTTTTGATGTCATCTTTGGGGCAGCGTGGAGATTGCTGTGGTGTTTCTGATCACCTGTCAGTCAAACAGAGCAATTTCCTTTAATTTTCTTCTGATGATAAGTTTGAGTTGCTGTAGGTGGCGCCCTTCTCTGCTCACTCCTGTTCTTGTTGCTGAAGGAAACATTAAGTCCTGTATATCAGAGTTTTTGTCATTGGAAAGGCCAACCAGACCCCGGGCGATTAGAGCAGCAAATTCAGAAGCTTTCATGAACTGGGGACAGGATGAATATGGTGTTAGGCCAGATGTTTACTTTAACACCATATTTATCCAGGCAGGTTGACCGTAAGATAAGATAAGGCGTTCTTTTATTGATCCGCCGTGGGGGAAGTTCGTGTGCCACAGCAGCAGCACAGAAGGAAAAGAAGTTAACATTCAAGAAAAGAGCTTTGCATAAATATCTATGTACAGGATAAAACAATATTAAGTAGGGAAAAAATCTAAAATCGATTTTGTGCACTGTAATGTAAGTATGCAAAGTGTCACAATGTGCAAAGGAGTGATGACAGTTATTATATCCCATTAGCTCTGTCCTGAGGGAGAGTTTGGAGGCAGAAGGGAAGGTTATGCACATATTTACACCTGCAGGCTGGTAAATAGACATTTACACAGCAATAAGACAGTATTACTCAGCAGCGTCTAGTGTCAGACAGTCGTTTCTTCATAATGTTAAAGAAAGAACTGTATAAGAGATGTGACCGGGCTGGTAGGCCCAGCACAGACAATATCCTCTGACTGTTACCCCACACAAGTGAACAAAAAGGAAGCTGAGGCAGAGACGTGGCAATGCGGTCAAAAATAATTTTACATGTTTATTTGACAAAGTCTAAAAAGAGAACACACCAGCTCAGTAAAAACACAGGTTAAACAGTTCCAATTAAAAACCACAATGCATCCCTGTGCTGCTGGAGAACAGCTGACCATGAGGTCATACTAATCCTAATGGAATCTTTCTGCAAATAAAAAGTGTGATTCACCACCATCAAGAAACAGGAAGAGGCCTTGAGCTTCAGCCCCACGGTCCAGCCACACTGCTTCACATAGACCTAAGGAACCAAAAGAGCTAATCCGATGGTTTTGCCACAATAAAAATGTGGACATCCAAACCTCAGTACAAGTCAAACGATTGCAAACAAATGAATACAACAGCAGAACAAAGGCAAAACAACAGCAGGCAAAACAAAGCTATAAAAAATATCAGAATGTAATCTGTCGACCTCTAACAGCAGGCCACCACAGACCCAAACCACCAGGGACCAGGCCTCCAGACTGTATTATAATAAAAAGAGTCACTGAGTGCTTATTAAACAATTATACTAAATATCTAAATGCATTATTATGTATATAAATTGCACTAAAACAAATTACTGCAGCAGACGTTACCTAGTACATTATAATGTGAGCTAGCAGCTTCATGGGGGCCTACCAGACATCAGCTTCTATAAAACACAATACAATGTTTTACAGTCAACATTGAGAGTAATAATTGTTTTAGAGACCAGTGTCTGATACCACTTGTCATACTTTGTGCCAAGAACAGAGGAGATCACAGCAGCACTGACTGTTCAGCAGACTTTTCTAACAGTGTCACAGCTGAGTTTATGTGGAGCACTGCTGGTGAGCAGCAAGGCCTTTCTATTAGCAGCACTGGGTGAGACCTGTAACTGAATGAAGGGGTGTGTCCAGTGTGTGTGGGACCTGAAAGGAGCAACAGCCTCTGGAGACTGTTAATGTCAGCCTGGCACAGAGATATCGCATCTGCCATTCCTGTTTTTACCATGCAATGTTAAATATGGACTGTAGATGGCTATTCAAGACATAGGTGGTTAAAATAATCATCATATACAAGTTGTCACGAAAATAATCTACTCTAACGTGTTGCTTCTTTCAACAGATAATGCTACAAAGTAACAAGGTACTTTTAATGGCAGTGATGTTATGTAACAAATTATTTTTAAAAGTAACAATTTCTAACATTATTGTAAATATATCTGGTTTGCACACTAGCTAGTAGAAGCTAGTAGTTACATGCTTATGGCAAAGTTGCTTTTCTAAATGAGTCTACTGGCTATTTAACCAGCTAACAATGCCAAAAACATCGTTCTGACTCAAGCTACACTGAGCATTGCTGTGAAGGACAGGACCTGCTGTAATAGTAATGGGTGGTGCCAGAAGTGGGTGCTGGGTTTTCGTGTCACAACTACAAGGCTCTCTGTATGGAGTGGAGAACATTGCACAGAAATAATACCATGATTATAACCAAAATCATCAGCAAGCCAATCGACACTTCAAGGCCTATGTATTGAATTCCATTAGTATGAGCAGCCATTACTCCCGCTGGCAAGTATGCATGTTTACGCTTTTAACACTTGCACTTTGAAATGCCTTAACACTTTCACTTTGAGATGGAGATTTGGAGGAGCTTACCCCACCCATTCATACCCCCTACAGTGGCATCCTGCTTAGACATGCCCTTAGGAGTATGACATGAATTTAAATGTGAAATTAATATGAGGCTGGAAGGGTGGCATCTCTCAGATGTATGCAGATTCACTCGATGGTGCTCAATCAGTATGTATGGTTGCAGGTAGACCTCAAGCTATTTGTTTGCTCAATTTATCTCTCCTCAGGCTGGGTGACGGTGGAGGGTTCTTAGACATACTATATAGATGGTAATGTATGTCTGGGTCTCTGTTTAAATTCCTAATTTGAATATTGGTGCTGTGTTTGTGCTGTGGTGTTCCTCTGAATGTCGTGTGCGGGAAAGGCTAAAGCGCTAAGCACTGTGCATCACAGTGGAGCTGCGATGCAATTACGAAACAAGTCAAGCATGCCAGTAGAAAAACATTAATTACTACGGCCATGGCAAGTGGTGAGAGAGTTGGCACCTCAAGGGAATTTGAGGAGTCAAGCAAGCGTTTTTCACCCCATTTTAGCACAGATCACGTAGCGTACAGCTTTGTGTTTCATCTCGGTGCACCGGGGTCCGCTTCCACCCACAGTGACCTTGAACTCTCTGCATGCTGGGTATTTTATTTCCTGGTAGCGCTGTGCAAAATGCTGAATCACACTTGACTGTGAACATGGGTGAGTCAAGAGCAGCAGTCCCCCTCTCTTCCTCCTCACTCGCACATTCTGTTCGTCTCGGTGGTACAGTAGCTTCTGCAAAAAGCTCATGAATTTTTATGTGAAAATCAAGGCCACTAACTCCTACGTCTGTTAGTGTCTGCCAGTCCATGTCAGTGTCATACATCTCAATTATAGTAAAACTGTGGAAGGCCATCTAATTGGTCAGTGGGTAATCCCAAAGGTAGATCAAAACTTAGGCTATATTCCACATTTGGATAGTAGAATTGACTTATATACTGAATATACTGTTCTTCATGGTCTGATTTAGGCTTAATCCCGCAAATTATCAAGTTAGGTATGGATGCTGGCTTTTTCCAATAAGTTTTAAATCAAACACTAAAGAAGAAAAGCTTATTTTCTGTGGCGACACTTTCTGAATCCTTTATCGCAGTTATGTCACAGCCAGTTCATAATCAGAGAAAATTGGCACTGCTTGCAAACTATTTTAAAATTAAATGCCACACTTGAGGGAAAAGACATCGGAGCATTTTGTTTCTAATGTACTGTCTTGAACACTGGTAAAGATTCAAACAAGTAAAGAGCCAATTACGTCCCTGATTATCAGTTTGGAAATGTGGATATCAGCCATTGGCTCTGGGCTTCTAAAATGTGTTCTCTAAAAAGTTCACTTCTAGTGCGTTTTATGTTTTAACTCGCACAGATTGTTTCACTCCCTCAAAATCCCCACCAAACTAGGTCTCCACTTTCGAGGAGAAATATTATCAAGCCGAGCAACTCAAGGCTGTAAATATAACATCTCTAAATGAAATATGAATCTCTAATATATTAAAGCGAGGAGCCAGTGTGTCAGACAGGATATTCTGGAGTGTCTCTGACTTGTATTGGTGAGCTGCCGACATTAATGGCAAGCTGGGCATCCAGGTGTGGAATATGGGGCTAAGTAACTAAATTGTGATGAATGGCTCACAGCTTTTCTTTGTAATGTTTCTTTTTTATGGCGGAACGGTAGTCTGTCTGCTGTCTGCTCCCACAGACCTCCGCCACTACACACAAACTGGCCTCGGCTGGGGAAACACAGTGAGTACGTTCTCTCCCAATTCTCATATAGAAGTAGGATTTATAACACTCTGAATATCTGTAGACAACGGACTATATTTATTAAAACTATTAGTGGGTATTGAAACGTTTTCAGTGTTCAGAGTCAACATGAAGGCTTGTCATTGGTGCAAGACAACCTTGTTGACCAGTCAGGGGTTACATCATTGGTTTTGCACACGTTTAAATGAACACCGTTCATGCATTTTCCTAGTTTGACCCTTTGAACCATCCATAGTTGTCGGCTAATTGAAGCCCAGTTGCTGCTGCACTTTTACTACCATGACTGAATCATGGCAACAGATGCAAATGTTTTTTTAAATGGAAAATTCCATGCCAGATAACTCACTAAATAAAACAAAAGTTGTTTGGATCAACTGCAGGAGTGAATTTGTTTATCACTGAAGTCCATTGGGTTTCAAGTATCATTTACAATCAAAGCACACTGTTGAGGGTGACAGCACCAGTGATGTCAGAACCGCAGGAGGAGCCTGGAGCAGACGTGAGAGACATGTGGACAAGTCAACCTGCAGGAAACTGACCACAGCAACAGCAAAGTGGACAGCTACACCTTACAGGCCGATTCACAATGTGGAGGATGAAGGCTTGAGAGATATAACTCGTATCGCTCTGAACAACTCAACACATGAGTTATGACCCTCCAGAGCCGCCATAGAACACACAGCTTTATGAAAACCAGAGGGCTGCAAGCCACGGATTTGAAATGTGCAGCGACTGGATGACTGGAGGAACCAGAACTATCTCAGGGTTACAGGGTTACCAACAAATAAATAAAAATGTAAATAAATTACAACAGCATCACAATATAAATTCGGAAACATATTGTATGTTACAGTTTGTATTATTAAAAATATCCCCTGTTGTTTAGAAAATCATCACCATGTTACAGTTTTCCATCTCATCCAGTTCATTATATATAGTATTGAATCTTGATCACTTTTATATATATTGCATTATATCTTGTTCACTGTATATTGCAGTGATAACAGAGGCAAACTACTTTCTTTTCCCTGTGAGTGTTGACAGACAGCAGCAGGAGTGCACTGATGGAAACTGCACATTCCTGGGGCATAAGACTATTTTAAAGCTCTGTGAACCTCAGTCAATGTGAGGTCAGAGTCAGTCAATAAGGAACTAATGAGTTGTTAGTACAGTATACCAAGATAGATTATTTAGATGTAAATGCCATTAATCATCACAAATTAACATGCCATTTCAAATAATGGCCGATTGTTCCAAAACTCACAAGGAGACATTCTTGCTTTGATGTCACAAAACCAAAAAGTACATCCCAGAGGCCATTTCAATCAAAGTAAAATCAACTCAACCCTTGTGAGTTTGGGACTGGAGCTGGGACAATCAGATTATTGAGGTACTCACTTGAACCGGTCCTTGTTCTCTAAGGAGCCGGTCCAGCGCAAGGGGAGGACAAAGGCGGATTAGCCGGCATACCATCCTACCCGTCTGGCCTCCACATCAGGACCAAACCCCGAGGTCCGCAGATCCCACCAATTAACTTGTCACTCACTCTCCTCTTTTTTCTCCCTTTTTTCCACACCGAGACTTCATGGCTCCATTGGTGAAATGGCTTAACCCCCCTCCAACCCCCGGCTCCTGAGTGGAGAGGTATTTGGGTATGTCTTTACCTTTACCCGGAATTCCCATCAGCAGAGACTCTGTGAGAAAGGACTCAAGTCTTGTTGAGCTTGGCTCGGTCTATGAGGATGGTCTGACCCCTCTAATGAAGCTTTTTTTGTACCGAACATGTGTGTCGTTAGCTTAGCGTGAATCTACATCCAGAGATTGTGGTTGGGGGAAAATTGAGGAAATTGGACAGTTACAGAAAGAACTTAGAGTCAGCCTAGAACATTTGGTAATAATCTCTGCACAGACTGTAATTAACTAACAATTAATTTGCGCTGTAATTAATCATCTATCATCGAGGTCTTTGACGGCAACTCTGTGGTACAGATATCATATTTTTGATAAGCAGGTATAAATCATCTCCCACTGGGCTTGATTCTCTAGACACTTTTTTTTTTAGTTCCTCACAAGTCAACAGAAACATGCCTCCCATGGTTACAGTGTCAGCTTTGATAAATCTCATTAGCCCATACTCTATGCGCTTATTTGCATAATCTCGTCTCGTGCTCACCAGCCCGGGGTTGCAGAACCTCCGCAAATGCATCTGTATGGTGATGACCCGATGAGTGATTCGCCCGCTTCTCAGCAACGTCAGGCTGTTGATGTCGCCGTGTGTGTGTGTGGTTTTGTAAATACCCCCACTGTGCTCTGATGTGGTTTTCAGAGAACATATGGCAAATCTATCGTGCACTTATTGTTTTTTTTTTTTTTTATTTGTTTATGTTTTTTTTTTCTATCTTCAAACATCACCAAAATAAAAAGCACAATACACTTTATGCAGAAGCAGCAGGCTGCACTCTGTCCCACTGGAATACACTGTGCTTTGGCATCCGCTTGAGCTTTCTCCGCAGTATTCTGCCTTTTCATTGTGTTGTTGTTCCTCTGCCATTCTCTGATCAGGCAAAACATTGTTCTATTATTCATTCAATTCAATAGTATAGCTTTATCTTTTTTTTTTTTTTTTTCCCACCAAGTGCGGTGCAACAAAATCTGTTCGTTGGTTATATGGAATGCAGGTCATCAATAAATTATAGCATATGGTGATGCAGTAGCAGCAGCAGAAGAAGAAACTCTGCTGTTTGACATGGCTGCCATGGCTGCAAGACAAAGAGTGGGTCTTATTCTTGACTGTGACTGTTAAACTACAGATGACTGAACATGGACGTTTTACCAAAAAAATGATTTGAAAGGTCCTGTACCAAGACACTAGAGGCCAGACATCCTAATTCAGCTTTATTTTTTTTATTATTCATTTTGAGACTGTGACACACAAAGGGATGATATTAATATTAATGCCATTCAGACAGAGAGAAAGCCATTTTTGATTATTTTAACAGTTCAATCAAACAGTAAATTGGAGCTCTATATAATATATCTATATCCTGAAAAAAAACAAAAACATAAAAGGACACCTGCATGTTATGTGATGGGCCACTGATACTGATTATACTGGAAAATTTCAATGAATAAAAGTTTTTGACACTTTGGTGGATTTTCCTTTAATTTGTCACCCGTCTGTATGTTCTTAATCTTCTGATCTTTGTTATTCTTGGAGATATTCATTTATTATGTGCAGCCATATTATATGTGTTGTAGTAGATTTGAAGGTTCGTTGTTGACTCTGGCTGATCACCAGGTCCTCTGAGGTTCACATTTTGAATGAAGGTAGTTCTATTGTCTCTGCCATGACACTTTTTTTTTTTTTTTTTAGTGGGACATCTTCCTTTCTCCTTGTTTTCAGACTTTAAAAATGAACAGCCGAAGCTTCACGGTGCGATCAGTTATTTATCTTGTCTGCAGGTCCGGTTCGACCTCTTCCTCCCTCCTTCGGCCTCGTACTGACAGACAAGGCCATGGTTAATCCTCGCTTCTTCTCTCGCTCGGCTGTGTTTTGTTCCCACAATGCATTCCCATAGGAATAAATCCTTCCTCGTTCTCCAGTCGGGTGTTGATGGTGTTGGTGGTGGTGGTGGTGGCGGTGGTGTGTGTGTGTGGTAGCCGGACTCCCCCCAGCCAGTTGAAGCTCTAATATAATTTCATATTGATTTCTTGTTGACCTCCCATGAAGCAGTCATCATTCTGTAATGCGCTCCACACGTCTTCTTAATGAAATCAATAGCCCCCTGCTGAACAGAACTCTGATAGGAGTCTCTGGGAACTCGGTGCTATTACAGAGTGGGTACGGGGCGCATTTGTAGGTTAAAGATGGGATTTTCACTGTCTCAGTTTGTAATGAATCTCCCACGAAGAGACACTCTATATTAGGTGAAAAAGATACACCCAGACCTGTGACAGAATTTGTGGAAACGCCTTTTCACATCATTTCACTACCGCTCACATCGGCCGGCTCAGTTGTGCACATCTCAAATCAATCATGTCTGCAGCTTGTGGCGAATGTGTTTGTGGCTGTGGCTGAACTGTTTGTGCAGATGTGGTCAAGCTGAAAGTGTTGTGGGGGGAAAAAAATGTATTAAATTTGCAAAAAGTTTACAGTTTCAGCGTCCTAAGATGTTGCCAGCTTGTCTAGCGCGGCCTCCCAATCTTACAATGTTTGATTTGGAGCGCTCATATACACAGATTATGATTTATGCAACGAAATCGCTTCCCGAAAATGGTAAACAGCGGGATTTCAGGTTGTGGGTCTATTCATCACACATGTTGTTACATCCATTTAATATCACTTAATGTGACAGGGAACTTTTTATAAGGGAGAATAAATTCTAAGTGCATATTACGATGACAAATGTTACAGTCCCATTGGCACGAGTCAGTAAATCTGTCAACTTGACATGTGTGTGGCATTCTTGTAGTAATGG
>OMLF01005835.1:4242-15792 GCA_900302615.1 Holocentrus rufus | reverse complement strand
GGGGGATTGGAGAAATAGGAGAGGGGAGTTGGGGACAACACCATGGGGCAGAGTGGGTCATATTGTTAGCCTAGTTTTATGACTGCAGCAGACAGAAGTAGAATAAGAATGAAAAATAGGTGCATTCAGGAGGCAACAAATGTGAGGCAAATCTATAGTCCCTGCAGCCCTGCCCCCATCCTGTTCAGACCCTGATTGATTAGAAATGTCTGGGTGCTGATGTACAAGTCTGCCATGATGGAGGGGAACGCGTTAAGGTGTTGCATGTAGTATTAATCTAATAAATGTTCATTAATAGGGTTAAATGGTGGCTGGCTGATGTGCTTTGCAAGGTTTTAGTATGAGAATGCCCTCCTTAGACCCTGACCAAGTGCACAAACAAATAGATTTGGGGTCTGTGAATTCCCCTCCCCCAACATCCTTCAAACCTGTCCTTGGACTTGGTAAGGAAATGTAACCACATGGCTTGTGTGTGTATGTGTGTGCGTGTGTGTGTGTGTGTGTGTGTTGGCTCCAGCTGCACCCCCAGCTGGTCCCGTCCTCTGTCGTTTATTGTCAGCAGCAAGAAGAGAGTTCAGCTGTGGAAGTCGTATGTAAAGCTTCCACAGGGAGCGATGCCTTCAGGGAAATGGGCTGAAATACCCAGCGGAGACTCAGATCAGTTCAGTTCACTGCGGTTTATTATAGTGTAGGTTTGGCCAGATCGCTCGGAAAAAAATACTTCAAAGCCACCAAGGAGCAGCATGTGTTTTTTTTTTTGAGCGAGCAAATCTAGATTTTGAATGGCGGCGGCTCGGTGGGACGGAGGAAGACGGTTGCCAGAGGAAGAGGGAGGAGAGCAAGCTGTGCGAGGCTGAGCTCTGAAACAGCCATCTGTGTCAGAGGCACCCTCCCGCCCTGCCCTACTGACCGCCTCTCGCTCTGTCACTGTAATTGGCATGGTAACCATAACGACGGCTGTTCCCCTGGGGGCGCAGGCACGTGGACCTGTGAGATTTCATCCAGATACTGAGTATTAGAGAGAGGAACGGAGCGACAGGCCGGCTGCGGGCAGGCGCTAGATAAAGCTTTCTTTGCTTTGCAAATGACTGAGGTGCTGTCTGCCCAGAGCCGGTACGCCACATTGCTGTGATATGAGTAATGATAAAGAGCCCAGACTGCACAGCCAGACGCCGATATGGAGCTGCAATATATCAGACCTATTGAGACCGCACTCTCCCCTGAGGCGCCGGCTTTTTACTCATTTCAGCAGCAGATTTAGCAGCTAAATAGCAGAAAGGATATACAACCTCCGTAAACAGATGCTTCCTTATTATTTAATTGACTGTTGCTGTTCGTTCCCAAAAACAAAAGTATGTTTAAAAAAAACAGCAGCTTCACTTCCCCCATGTCACGAGAAAGATCTTTTTTGGAATTTTTTGGAAGTTACAGGTCTCTAGTCTTTAGATATGTAATTTATTTTCTAAAACAAATGACAGCTTTTTGATGATAATATAAATGGGGAATTTAGAAATCCCTGAATTAACTTTAAATCAACTTTAAACTGTATGTCAGTACTAGCTGAAATATAGACAGGCATTAAGTATCCACTGAGACTACTGGTACGACTCCATTACCAGACAATGGGCAACTAGCTGGTTAATAAAGTAATTTAAAATCATGGTCGCTCACAGTCTTTTCTTTTCATTAATGTGTGTATGTGGGGGGTGCGGTGGTGGGGGTGTTATAATACCAAATTAAAGTCCTTAGGAAAATCTAAATCTGTATCTCATAGTAAATTAGCTTTCATCCCTAAAGTGCTATTTCACTAAAACAGCAATTGTGCAACTCGAGTAACTCCCCTTGACTGAGTCCAAAAACAGAAACCTGATTCAAAACAAACCGTCTCAGGAAACACTTAACCCAACAGAGATCTGCTATTTCTGTAAATGTTTATAGTGGAACATGGTCTGTTTCCAGGCTTAACTTGCATTTCACTTTTCAGTGGAATGAAAGTGGCCCCTTCTCATTACACCAGTCATTCCATGTAGTGTAGCTGCTGCCTTAATGTAGTGCACTCACAGATAACATTGTAAGCCCCAAAAACAGTTCTGTATATAAACCCTGGGACTTTATTGCACTGCCCCAGGGCCATAATGACTGTTATTACACCATAATAACACAGGAGGCAGGTCTTGAATGCAGACGCTGTAGTGGCAGTGGAGGCACCGTCGCCCTCACATTGCAGGTGTTTCACCTTAAAAGGCAAATCTGTTTTCTCCAGGACGCTGTGGCTGAAGACGCACCATGAATACAGAACAGTGCTACGTGTTTGAACATGACACATCACACAGAATCCCTAATGCTGTCTTTCAGATTAGTGGCCTATGTGGAGTCTGAATAAAATATGAAGTATACTTGATGGTATTCTCCAGCCAGACCTGATGAAAGCCCTAACCAACGCTTAATCACTACAGCATGATGTTAGCAGAGAGAATCAGTGTTGAGATTATGTATCACTGAGATCCTGCAGCCCAATTAGGCTATTCAGATGTTTCTTACGGTTGAGGATGGGTTTTTCAGCCAGGCGTGTAAAGGGCCTCCTGAGTCTGATTAGCACAGCGTCCGTACATACAGATCTGTGCGCGCGCACATGTGCATCAGAGTGCATGTGTCTGCTCTCTCCCAAAGGTTCTATACCCTTTGGCATTCTATCTCTCTCACCCTCTCTCTCTCTCCTGCCCTGTAACTCAGGAGATGCACAATCTGGCACAGCGTGGTGCTCGCTTTTTAGAGGTCCACGCCCCCTTGCAGCCCCATGCTGAGAATAAAGTGTTCTCAAGTCGGTCTACTTTAGGGCGAATCATTTCTTTTTCGAGGAAATGTGTTTTTCGTAATCTGGTGTGTAGGTACGCTTCTCTAACCTCTGCTTTCTTGAATTCTCTGTGGTGTGCTCCTCGCCTTCGGCGTGTACCGCACAGCCTAGGCGAGTTGCATGCAACATTGTTGGAACCCCGAGGAGACCCGGGGCTGTGAACTCTCTCCTCGCCCGTCTTTATCTCTGAAGGGAGAGCAAGCCTCAACATGGCCAGAGTACCTGGTGCTGCAGTATGGATGACTGCAGGGCACGCTAGGAAAATTGGAAAATGGGTTGTGTGTCTGTGTGTGTGTGTGTGTGTGTGTGTGTGTGTTGAGGGAGTGTGCGAAATTGCCCAGGCCTGTGTGTGAATAATAACACAACGGCTGTGTGCTATGCAGTGAATCAATGTGGCTCTGTGCCAGGCAGCAGTGAAGGTCTCTCTGCCTCCCTAGTTCTCATTTCTCTCTCCCCCTTTTCTCTCGCTTTCTTTTCACACAAGCTATTCCTAGCAAAGATCTAATTGTGAAATCAGTTTCTTCCACACAGTTTAAAATGACTCCTCTGAGGGGAAATAGCTGGGTTTTGCTCATGTGCTTGTAGAAAACCCCTGCTTGTAATGGTCCAAATCTAGAGTTAGAGATGTGGTAAACACTGAAGCTGGTCTCGTTTCGTAGAGCAAGAGGAGGAGGATTTGGACCAGTGGAGGGTGAATCAGCACCTCTGTGGATTTGTCAGAGGGATGAAAACTATTCTCACTCTCTCCCACCCTCTCCCCATTCCCCTGCGAAAAGTAAAGACTGAAGAGATGACTGGCTTCTTTGTTACTCATTAATACAGCACCATCGACATTGGCTTTGTTATAATCAGTAACGCCGTTCCCAGAGAAAATGAGCCGCTAAACCAAACAAACACCGGCGTGAGAGATAGTGCGCATTCCTCACAAACCAAAATCTGTGGCCTGTTAATGCAGAAATAACAGCCCTGAGCTCTCTCGTCCCGTAGAAATAAACAACCTCAGATGTTGTCACAGTGGGCGAGCCTGCAGTGCTCGGGCCATGTGTGCGCGAGTTTGCGTAAAACCGCTGGTTTCCCCCCCCCGATGCCTTTTAACCTCAAGCCCTAGAGAGCTCTGTGTTGTGAGCAGTTGATAATGGGCGGCTAAATATAGAATTGAAAAATACCTCGAAGCGGCCTGTATGTCACTCACTGTCTGCGCAGCGACCTGTGAACAGAGATAGAGAGACAGAACGAGAGAGAGGGAGGGAGGATGTTTCTGTTTATCATCGCAGACTGTGGCTCCATGTGAGTTGTGATTCACGAGGCAGGAAAATCCATTCAGTGCTTTTCTTTTTTTTTTTTTCCTCCTCCTCCTCCTCCTCTGCTCCACCTCTCTTCCTCTGCAATTGTCTACAATGGCAACACTAACAGCGACTGGCCTTCACTGCTGCTGAATCGCCGCTCTGGCACGCAGGGGTCGACTGACGGATCGCTGTAACGCTCCGCCAGACCCGAGCTGAGCTGACCCAACAGACATAACACCGTATTGTTCAGCATTTATCACAGGCCTCTTTCTCATCGTACAAGAATGCCCCTATAGTGTGTGAAACGAGAGTCTTCAGCTCGTCCCACTCTCCGGCCCAAAAGTCTTGACACGTGCGCTCCCGTATCACGTTTCTGGAAAGAGCTGCTTTTGTCTGTTTGCCGCTGGTCTGCAGGCATGTCCTATTGTGCCCCTTTTTCTGGCATCACCCAGTGAGAATGCCATGACAGCATTTCAGCTTCAAAATCAATGTCTGAATCACCGATTGGCATCTCACTGTCTCTGTATTCTGTGTTGTGGATGTCAAGTGTGTTTTTTTTATTCTCTTTAGAGTTTATTTTCTGTGGCTGTGCAAAGCAATTTTTTTATTTTCTATTTTCTGTGGTAGTATGATGACCAACAGAAGATAATAAGGATGGTCATAGAAGGGTCAGTGGGCAAGCCAAAGATAAATTGTCCTCCCCGTCTTCAAAACAAGTCCATTTCAACTGACACCAGTGAGACGACAGCTACCGAGCCTCGTCACTAGCTGACAGCAGTCTATCTTGCGTGTGATGACTTGAATAGAAGGTGCAGCTCCTTTCAGTCCTCCTCCATAACAAAGAATCTGTCTGCCTCCTCTCTTCTGTCTAACGCTCTCTCTGTTCCTCCCCGTCTGCCTCTCCTCTTTGTTCAGCAGACTTCAGCTCCCCGCTTGTGAAGAGGGCTACCAGACCGCAGGGGGATAAAAAGGAGAGTTTAACAGTCAGATCATTTTAGCAGGCGGCGGGTAGAAGAATCGGATCCAAATCCAGGAGGGATTGATCCGGCTGCAGTGGTCTCCGAAGGGGTTTAGGTCCTGAGCTAATGTTTCTGGAGCAAAAAAAAGAAGTGATATTGATTGAAATACTGTATCTGGGTTGAAGACAGCGATATGCGCAGATCAAGAAGGGGTGGGAGGGGGACTTAACTCCAACATGTCTGTTGGTTTTATCCCGTGCCTCAGAAGGGCCTCCAGTAGGCCTCTCTCTCTCTGGAGACACATGCACCAGCTCGCTCTTTACAGTCTACAAGCTACAAAAACACTTTTCTCTCCCAGAAGAACAGGAACTGAGAATAGCATTTTAAGTTCGGTTTACTTTACTTCCACAGATCATCTGAGACTAACGATATTGATCTGTCTGTTACTTGTCAGAAACCCAAAGCATATCCTCCCCTCTGCTCATTGAATTACAGAGTGTTGATGTTGGGAGATTCTGGGCAAGGAAAACCAGAGTGAACTCTCTAACCTACATGCTGTTGCTTTTAAGCCGTTAAACATTATCACCAGGCTTGAGGCCCTCAGACCTCGGTGTTTTGGATTTCCCCTCTGTCCCAGAGCAAGGGGGGGTCTGATCGACCGCTGCGTCCTGATTGGTCCTACCTTCTAATCAGTGAACTTTAAACCTTTCTACTGCAGGGCGTCTCTTTGGTCAGATTACAGAACACAACAATGATCACATCATGTTCTGACATGCTTAAACACAAAAACACAGCCTGTTGAATCAAAGAACTTCCTGTCAAAGAACACCCTGTTGTAGCAACATGGGCTTTGTTGAAAGACAAACCTGAGTCGTCTTCACAAAGCTTTGATAGCCAGTTGAGCTGAATGCCCTGGGTGTGAAATTAAACCCTAGTATTACCGATGTTTTGATATAGCCTTTGACTAAAATTAAAACCACAGTCTTAGCAATGTGATCCTTCCTCCAATTAGTCCAGGTCATTTGTTCAATCACATGAGATATATATACAACATGACCTTCTCAACCTTTTGAAGATTTCCATGTGTTAATCATATGACTGGGTTGGTCTGTGATATTGGAAGCAATAGATGGGGAAGTAATGAGGTGACAGCGACTGAGAAGGCAGAAAAGAGAAGTGAACAAAGAGAAAGATCAGAGGTGACCGCTTCCCCGTATCGACTCCTCAGTCAGTCACATGTTGATCACAGTGATTATGGACTTTGCTCGCTGCATGGAGGGCTGTAAGGATCCGAACCCAGCAGGGCGTCAGTCTAACTTCAGCCTGTGATGTATGCATTCATCTGGAATCAGACGGGGGCTCTGCAGAGGGCTAAATCTCTTGAACGATTGACTTTCCTTGCAGTGCCACATACAGTAGCCTCATCGTTTGTTCAGTGAGCTGTAGACTAGGGGCCAAGCAGCTGGATATACTGTACAGTGTGGGTCCAGTGCCTCTGATGAGATTTACGATACATTGATAATCCATGCTCACATCCTCGGGGTAAAAAAACCGCAACATATGGTAAGATGAAGATGAATTATAGATCAGTTGGGCAGCTCACTGTGAGATTATAGGCTTGGTCACGCGCGTCCCTGTTTAAGAGTAGCCAACCCATACGCATGGAGAACTGAGATTAAAGGGCTTGGGTCACTGGGTTTTGGCTGGGGGCCCCATCATTTAGAGGGCAAGTGTGTGAAATGTGCAAAAGGTTCAGCCAATATTTGATCTACCTGGGAGAAAGAGTTGGCCATTATCAGATTATCTGTCGAGAGCCATCTTGATGGAGCTTTCACGTGATTTTGGCATTCTTTAGTGCCAAAGCATCCTCTGGTATGCACAACAAATCTGTTTATATACGGGTTTGCCCATAGAGAGATTCCGCAGATGAGCCTCCTGCACACTTTTAAGGATAGAACCATCTCAAGCATGTTGATGTTTCTATGTTACGTGTGCTGCTTCTCTTTAGGAATGCTTTCGCTGTTCAACAGGGCAATCTCCCTGCTTCAAACCATCCTCTTTCCTGGAACGTGCCAGATAGACAAGCCATGATGCACGAGACGTGATGTCATACGATTCTCTAACCCATTAAACTAGTTTTGCACGTTCACATATTCATTTATCTTGCTAAGTCCTGCAAGTAGGTCAGTTCCACTAATAGAAATTTCCGTTTCTCTAAAGGAATTACTGGGATTAGTATGATATGCCATCAAACGGGGGGGAAATCCAGCGCGAGCCAGTCACGTGTAGCCTATATGTGGTGTCAGAGAGCGGGTCAGGGAGAGAGGCAACATAGTGCAGCGCGGCTCGAAACAAGGTCAGACTCAATGTTTCAGGTGAATCCAGACTCGTGCCGGCACACAAGCTGTGAGACGAGATGAGAATCAGAATTTCCATCGGATCACTGGCGGTTACAGGATTGAAAATGAAATCTGTAATCAGAGGGATGACGGGATGATTATTCTGAGAAGGCAGAGAATAGACTAACCTAGATTCTACTGCAGTGAAGGTCTCTCTCCCTCTCCCTCTCTCTCTCTCTCTCTCTGCCTCTCTCTGTGTCTGTATGCACATTTTGTTGCCTCTGCCTTGTGGCCCATTAACAAATTAAGGCCAAAGTTAAGGGAGCACCATTAACAGCAAAGCAGCCTTTGAAAACAGACAATATCCCTGCACAGAGGGCAGCAGCCTCAGCAAACGCCCCCCACGGTTATTTAATCTTCATAAACTTCTTTCTCTTTGGTCAATCCGTGAAAATCAAATAATATCTGACCTTTCCTTTACTCCTCTATGATCTCTTACAGTATTAAGAGCATTAGATTACAGGCTTCTCTTGATCGCACACACATTAGTCCATTTGTTCTACCTTTCCGGTTTGGTTTTGTCCCCATCTGTGGAGCGTCTGCACTGCAGAGCACGTGCAGCGCAGGCCAGCATCCTGCAAGCCAGGGAGGGAGAGGCGGGGGAAGATGGGGGGGATGATGCAGCCCAGATGGAGGCTAAGTGATTCTGTCTCTGGGTAGATAGCAGTATTTTGGGAGGGGATTTTTTAGCGTGTCCCTGCCCTCTTTTCTCTTTTTGTCTGATTGACTTCATTGAAGCCCCAGCTGAACATCTGCAGCACAGCAGTCTCATTTTAAAATGGCTGAAATGAGTAAAATGTTGTCAACTGCAGTCCTGATATTTAGAAATTAATCTTTATCTGCTGTCTGTCTTATCTGTCGTTAAGGGTTCATTGCCTAATCTTGATTTGGAAATATTTACTAGATATTATCACGGCATTGATAATAGGCTTTGAATTCTTTCTCAATTAAATATTTTGGTGTGCAGTTCTCTCATGTTTTTCCCTCCTTCCTCGTGTCTCCAGGCCTTTGGACAAGCCTACTCCAACCACAGGAAGGTGGCGGCCGACGGGGAGAGTCGCGAGGAGTCCCTGATCCAGGAGTCGGCCTGCAAGGAGGCCTACTACGAGCAGAAGGTCCTGGAACTGCAGACCGAGCTCCGTCAGACCCGCAACATCCTCACCAACACCCAGTCTGAGAACGAACGCCTGGCCACCATCGCCCAAGACATGAGAGAGGTGAGAGGGAAGAGACACAGAGCCAGAATCATAATGGAAGCGCTTATTTGTTCCGGGAATTGAAAGGTTTTGCTCTTTAATCTTCTCACCAGGGACAGCTGCAGACGTGCAAAAGATAGAGTTCATTTCATCCTCTCTGGATGAAATCTGGAGGGCCAACCAGATTATACGATTGAACTCAAGGTTTCGGCCGGTCAGATTTCATGACTGAATTATTAAGTTAGACCGTAAATGTAGTTCATAATCACACGCACTCTCTTCTGTCCTGCACTACACATTTTAGTTTCATGACCAATGTGACCCTGACCTCTCTGACCACAGCGATTTCTGACCACAGCAGCTATTCAGCATTGACGGTTTTGATGTTGCAATCAAATCCTAAATAAGTGAGGGTGTGATCGCGGAGCCATAAACTGGTCTGCTGCGGGCGAGCTAAGACAAAACTAATCATACCCTGATGATTTTGGAACTTGCGGTGAGCTGGCAGAGACCGGGCTGATTGAAAGGAGCTCCATGCCTCCGAGCCTGATGTGGAGTCCTCCACCCCTGAGCTGCAGGGTGGAGTTATGATTACAGAGTGAGGGAACACAGAGGCCCATGGGAACCGTTTCTCTCTTGTTGTTTTGCCTGTAACGGTTGATCGTCTCAGAGATAATGCATGATCCTACATGAGTTAATCTTTAATTGCATTCCCCATTGAATTTAATACACAACCAATGTTTGTCACTGACTACAGTAACGCAGCATTCTTCAGACTGCTGCACGGTTGAACACTTGCATGAGAAAGGTGCTGGCAGCCTTCAGCCCAGCTCTGGCATTTGTCACATGCTTCACTTTTCACAGCAGATCAGCAATCCTCATCACCCTCCGCGGCTCATTGGTGCCACTTATCCAATACGACCACTATAAAAGCCTGGGAATTTTTGTTTACCCCAAGCCTTTCAGCCGTGGCACACTCGGCTAAAACAGCAGACGTGTTCATATTCTACTCTCTCAGACTTTCTCATCTATCACAACAGAAACCTTTATTGTCTGCGCTCCATTTCAGACAATGTCTGACCTTTTTCCCTGCTCTGTCATTTTCATTCAAAGCTAATTGACCTCATTAGACGGGAAGTGCACTCATTAGCGTACAGTGCTTCGTGCACGTTTTGTGTTGTGTGTATGGCCACGTATGCGCTTGTGCATGTGTGTACCGGAGCTTGTGATGAGGAGATTGAATTAACAAGCAGGCACTGAAATCCTCCTGAGAGGGACGCGGAGCTTTGAGGAAGTCTGTTTGACACAAAGACAGAGAGACATAAAGGGGCAAGGAGAGGGATGAACAGAGATTGAGAGGAGGGGAGCCGGGGCCTCTCACCTTTTTAGATGAGCTACTTTGATGCAAAGGTCCATGTTCCCTTGACAGGCCAAGTAAAGGCTGGAATAATAAGAAGAGGTTTTGAAGCACCAGCCCAGGAGAGATGGGAGAGTTCCACTGTATGTGAAGTGGGGGAACTTAATACCACTTAGGCCTCGACTAGAAAATACTTGAATAATTGGCGTTGGGGAGCTCCAGTTTGGTGCATCATACTTTTACACTCCAGGAAGTAGCTTAGAGTTTTTACTTTGGTGATAACAGGTGAAGTTTTTAAATTAAGCTTTGTTTTATTCGCCCCAGTCATGCACGCTCCCTCCCCACCCCTCCACCTGAGCGCTTTGAAAGTGTTAACGCACCTTTTCAGTCAAAAGAATTAAGGTTTTATTTTTGAATTTTCTCTGCCTCACACATCCTCATGAATTTCCCCACAAGCATCTTATTTTTCCTCACTATTTACTTCTCTCTGTCTAAGTCTCTCGCTCGTTGGTGGTTAAACCCCACAGTATTCCAAATCTTCCCGTGTTTGGGCACAGAGGATTTAGCTGAGCTCACTGTTTTGCAGGTCAAATTGGGAGAGGGGTCGGGGGGGGGGCTCCCCTTTGTGAATGAGTTTGATACGAAGTCTGTTTGGAAACATGTCTGCGGCAGACAGCTGAAGGAGTCGGCGCTTAAGGCAGATGTCGGCAGCCTGGCGTTTCTTGCGGAGATTAGGGAAAAGAAAATAAAGTCTTTTAAAATGGCTTGTCCTTCACATCGACTTAGGAGTTTCGGAAAGCTCCGAATTCCACTATTAAATAGGTCAGTTGCTGCTCAGCCTGGCATCTAAGTGGATATAAGAAAGGATTTACGGAAGCCAGATGTGCCTCACCAACTTATAGGTTCCACTTGTGAACCAGGCTCTGCTTTTGAAGTGAAGTTCCCTCTGTTTAAACACATGAAAATGTGCTGCCTGAAGTCATTCAAGAATTTAACTTGTGAATGTGAGACGTCTAATAAGCTTGCTACATCTTTTTTTAATTATTATTGAATCAGAAAGATAAGGGTAATAGCCTAATGCTGAGCCTTTGTGTTCAGACTGGTCCCTGTCACTGTTATTCACTGCTTATCTGAGCTACAACTGGTGCTGCACTGGTAGCCTGTGTGAGGGTCTTTCTGCAGGTGCCATTTCCATTATAAGCACACTCTCAGTAACTGATGCAGTGCCATGGGCCCCAGCCAGCTCTAATTGCCTAGATAAAAAGGGCTAGAGTGTAAATCGCCCCATGTATGGGAGATAATGACACCCCTCCAATGGTACTTCTGTGGGTGTTTGCAGGGGTGTGTGTGTGTGTGTGTGTGTGTGTGTGGCGGGTGGATGGCGGGAGCTGGGGCACTGAGGCTGGCATTGTGACCAGGCTGACAACACTAAAAGAGCCCTTTGTCACCAGGGTTTCAAATTAGCCCTGAATGCTGAGGCAGGGAGGGAGGTGGGGGGT
>OMLF01005834.1:1432-24542 GCA_900302615.1 Holocentrus rufus | reverse complement strand
AAGGTGTTGTGTATGTGTGGGGAGGGGGCTCTCATAGCAGCACACATTTACGTTTCCTCTTAGGCTCTGGGGGCTCCAGTGCGGCCAATATCGCCTCATCAAACACATTCTTTAGGCCTTTCTGTGAACACAAACACACAAACACACGGGCTCAATGAAGGGGCAACACACACACGCAGGTTAAATAAAGGGTTGAAGGAAAACTTAAAACAACAGAAAAGAAGACAGGTGCCAGCAAAAATCAGCATTGAACAGCATTTAAAATAACTGACAGTGAGTGTGAGAGTGCTATTATAAAAAAGCAACAAATCAGTCAAATTCAATAAATCAGTTAATCAAATGAATTCAAGTAAACCAAAACAGAACTGCAGTGGATGCTCTGTTTTCCCCTTAAATATGGTTATAATTAGGATAAGTAATGTGAGGCAGATCAGGGACAAAGTGTCAACACAAATCATGTGTCTACTGTTTTCAGTGTGAGGCGGAGCTGGGTGGTGAACTGTGACGGTTCAAATCAGGGCGAGGTCAAACGAGAAAGTGGAGGAGCAAGAGAACACGGGTCCAAAGACACGAAGACACCGTCCACACACACAAAACAAGCTGGGGTCGTAAGGTAGGCCAAATGAAACTAACAGGCCACACTCACACAGGCATCATGCGTGCGCACAAACACACACACACCACACACACACCACACAGCACCAATGTGACTCTGAGATCACCCGGGTCATGCACACTTGTGCGTGTGGCCCTGATGTCAATGTACTGGAGGACTAGGAATTCACAAGTTAGCTCCCTTCTCTGCCATTCTGCTATGGCAGGCCAAGCTAAGTGTGTTTGGGTAGTAGAAACAGGCGTGCACGACAACAGTGCATGGTGCGTACGCATAAGACATGACTGCCAACAAGGTAGCACTGCCTGCTTCAGGTGATTGGATGTTTGACTGAAATGGAGGGGCTGTAATCTAGGAAAAGCCTTGGAGGAAAACTAATGTCTAATTACAATATTACAAAACCCAAAACCCCAAACATCTAGTCTCACATCGCAATAAAAATACAGTATGTTGATATATCTCCCCACTTCTGTTTGAAATGTTTGAAATAAGGGACTAGATCAGGAGGCGAGCTGCCCTCACGGATACGATCGTCTGTACCTTCATCACAAACTAGTGTCAACTTGGACCGATTTTGAAATCAGTCATGATGCCAGATCATAGCTATAATCAGCCTCGACAGTCATGCAGTGTGTTGCCAGCCTTGGAGGTGCATGTTTCTGCTCTCTTCCTGTTTGCCCCTCAGCAGAGCTGCTTACAGTCTGAGCTTCGTCATATGAGGTGAGCACAGAAGCTCCGACAGTGTTGCAGTAAGCAGGAGCGCAATAAGCCCCCGGCATTACTCAACTCCACACACTAACCCCACACAGTTCTTCTGTAAAGAAGAGCAGTGGGGAAGGAAGAGAGAGCCAGAGATAGGACATCCAGTTCATATAGCCTTTATTAATGAATTTCACAGATCATTTCACACAATTATAGCTTTTTATTATCTGTACTTCCAAGAAACACATGCCCCGCGGCACATTAGTATCATACATAGAGAAAGTTGAACCAAACGAGTCAGACAATATCCACTAAGGCTAAAATAAAAATCATGTGAAACCTATATCAATAAAAGTTCAATATAGCTAAGGAGATGGTAATATTGCCAACAAAGTAAAATATTAATTCAGGTGAGATGTTTCCAAAGTGGCCAAACACACTCTGTATATGACTTTGGTTCTTAACAGCCCTCTATGTAACCACGGTCAGACTCCAAGGCCTGTTAAATCATACACCAACAGTAGTAAAAAAAATACACATTAGGAATCGATGCTCTGTTTCATTAGTGTGCAGATCAATCTCAATACTGTGGAGCCGTGTAAAGCCACCACCCTCCCTCCAGTCCAAACTCTCTAAACTGCTGCTGTTGCAACAGAGGGGAAAGACTAACTACAGCAAACAATGGCTACATCCCCAACTACATCCTACATCCTCTATATGCTTCTGCTCCACTGTTGGCCAGAGCCCAGACACACAAGGGCTGGCCAAAAGTAGGAACCTGTATGGGGAGTGGTTGTAAGACTAGTTTAGTGGAAGATTACTGAATCAAAACTGAAGCAACCTCATTCCATGAGTGATGCATTTAAGTCATGTTAAGACAACCCAACCCAAAGGTTAGCACAGTTACAGATTAGAAAAGGCAATTAGCAAAAGGCCTTGAGGTGCAGAGAGGCATGAAGTTGGCAAAAAAAAGAAGAAAACGAGAGCCAAGACGCACTCTCTGTGTAAAGGAGCAGTTGGTGAGGGGAAACGCGAGGGCAGGAAATGGTTTGGTTAGCTGGTTGGCTGCGATTGAGATTGGTCTAGATTTAGAAAGCAGCAGAAATGAAGAGATGAGGAGTAGAGTGGAGGAGATGAGGGGAAAGGAGAAATGGAGAACAGGTCAGATGAGAGCAGTGGCGACAGGGAGACTTTAAAATATACAGCATTTCCTCTTTCTCTGCGTCTCGGGTGGCTCTAGGGCAGCTAGGATAGCTTCATCAAATACATTCTTCAGCCCTCGCTACAACGACAGAGGGGAGGGGAGAGAACAACAGCACAGTTAGCAACCAGAGAGAGAGAGAGAGAGAGAGAGAGATGGGGGAGCAGGGTAAGAGGAACATGGCAGAACAAGGAGGAAAAGTACATGTGAAATACAGAGAAATGTAAAGAGTTGCAGAACTATCATGTAGGAGAGGCATGGCAGAAAGATACAGAGTGAGAGGCAACAGTGCTGAGCAGAGAAAAAGAGAGAGCAGTAGCTGAACAGTGGGCTGAGGCTGAAGGTGTGGACAGAGTGCTGAGATCCCAGACAGGAAACAGGAAATTACATCAGCAGCTGTGCAGCAGCTCTGCCCAGGAGGGAGGGAGGAGAGACAGGAAGGAAGGAGCAGAGCAGGGAGGGGGGGGAACAACACCTCAGCTCCATCAACACTATTGTTCTCTCCCAGACCAGCCTGCTTTCCCAAACCCTGATGTGAAAGCAGTGTCATGTTCCCTCTCCCAGACCTGAGCCCCTATCAGTGCTCCTGACTGCTTCAACAACACTATCCACCAACAGAAATATTGTTTTCCTACTACTTTGAAATACTGTTTATTAGTGCCGAGGCCCATTTCACACAGATATGAGTACTATCAAACAGACTGGACAATGTAAGTACCAAGTACTTCATCAAGTCAACCAACATAAGTAAAGACTACTTCAAGTAGACCAACCAATTTGAATACTTGATCAAGCACATTGACCTGTACGGGTTTGTAGTACTGTATCAAGTAGATCAACCAACACGTGTACCGAGTATTTAATTAAATAAATCACAACAAAAGAATGACAAATGATAATAGAATAGAAAAGTAAACTATAAATGCTCAATAGCTACAAGACGTAGTGTCTGACACAGTACTGACTGACTCTCAAAAAACAGCTTTTTCCAAACAGGCTAACAGAACGAGAAAAGTGTGGTGGGTTACGCCAATTAAAACAGAGTGGCATTTAGCCCATACAGCCATGGCCGCTCTTCTAAACAATAGGTGCTACAACATGAACTTCACAAACAGTGACATTTTTCCTCTTACTGGAAAAGTTTTATATTGCAGCATTGGAGCCATTGTGCCATTAAAGTATCGATGTCAGGACAGCCTCACTCGCTGATCCAAGTACGAGTCTTTGGGAGCTGCACTGGTGCCAATCCTGATACTACAGATACTATCAGCGCACCTCTTAACAGTGTGTGTGGGAAGCTGATCCCAGGACTGGGCCCTGGGCCATGCTGTGCTGGGAGGCTCCCAGAATAACAGGATCACAGTGGACTGGTGCTGTTTTTCTGGGCCCTGATGTCAGAAAGTATCACAGCTAACACATGAGCTGTCTGTCCCAGAGAAAACCTCCAGGACTCCGCACTCTGATCTGTTACTGGTCTCCAGTACAAGAAAAGACACCATACTATGAACTAAACTGAACAAGTTTCTTCATGGGAAAAAACCTTATGGAGATTTGAAATGAACAATGACCTCACGAGTTAGACAAATCACTGAAACCAAACATGACCAGCATGCAGATCAAAACAGAGCAAACACTGTGTGTGTGTGTACAGACATGTTCCCCTTTCCTCCACTTTCTTGTTCTTGCTTTTCAAGTGTGTAACATTTGTGTCCCTGTGTGTGTGTGTTTGTGTGTGAGTGTGTGTGTGTTTGCACATAATTTACCTGTGTCAGGGCTGAGCACTCCACATATTTGACAGCCTTGAGGTCCCTGGCCAGTTTCTCCGCTGTCTCAGGAGTAATGGGCTTCTGCTTGTTCTTGGCCAGTTTCTCTATAGTGGATGGGTCATCCCGCAGGTCAATCTGGGTCCCAACCAGCAGGAAGGGCGTCTTTGGACAGTGGTGGGTGATCTCTGGTACCCACTGGGAACACATACAAAAACAAGGCCAGGCTCGGATCAGACATGTTTGTGAAAAGGCCATCGTTCTCCATGTCGATGTCCAGTTGCCGAATGAAACTTATGCAAACAAAAATAAAATGACACTTGGAGGCATTTCCATCAGCTGGGCTGAAGCAAATAAATTGGCTTTCCAAATGTCAGAAAACACACCAGAGGTGTAATTTAAAAGGATTAATTCATATTGGGCAAGCTGTTATTGCCTGCCATGAGGGTTCAGGTCAGGTGGTGTCATGTTGTTTTGTGGGTCTGTGGAGCCTTTTAAAATTGTAAACAGCGATCAAGGGCTATGAACAAACTAGAACTCAAAAAATATTGACTATTCAGAGCTACTACATTGTTTTTACTCAGGAAAAGTTCTTACATGATTTAATTAAATCATTATACCAGTCACTGCATGCTGAAAAACTAAGACAAAAATTTTTATGCAGCCACCATCTCCCAAGTTCACACTAAGTATGTTGGGCAATCAGACAGAAAAGCAGATTTGCACAAGTGCAACTGCTACCTTCTGTGCTGAATTTAAATAAATAAAGATTCTGTACTGGTTCTAATTATGTCTATGTGTTTACTGTCACAGCTTAAACCAACCCCAAAGATTAATAGTTTCAGCACAACACATGAAATCATCACCCAAAAAATCCCAAACAGAACATCCACATTTCATGCTGGAGACGGCAGTGGTGAGAAGAAAACGAGAGGACAGACTTACCTTTTCTTTGACGTTTTCAAAAGAGGAGGGGGACACAACCGAGAAACAGACGAGGAAGACATCTGTCTGGGGGTAACTCAGAGGTCGTAACCTGTCGTAATCCTCCTGACCTGGAAAAAAAACACACACCAACACATTTATAACACACAATCTGGTCGATGACAGTCTAGGTCCTGGTACTGATGCAAACCAGAATGCAGCGTGTTTCTGTGAGCAGATCGAGGCAGAGCGCCAAAACCATGAGACACACCTCAGCCTAAAATAAAACTCTAATTAACACACACCCTAGTTTCACAAACATCAGCCTATGGATGGAATGCAGAGGAAGACAGGCGATTCCCTTCTACCTCCCATCAAGCAGCCTAATACCATGTCTTCCATTCAGCTGGACAGAGACATCTGTTCTGGTATCCTATGTATTGACAAGGGCTTGAAAAGTATTGGCTGAAATTTCCCCTCAACCAGGACCTGCAATTAGAGTGACTGACTGGAAGAGCAGGGAGTGAGTGTAGGGTGGAGAAGGAAAGACATACCTGCGGTGTCGAACAAGCCCAGAGTGTAGGGCTCCCCTCCGATCATTACAGTTACAGCATAATTATCAAACACCTACAACACAAAGAGACGGAGACAAGTGGTTATGCACTGTGAACAATGTGAACACAACTTGTCATACATACATAAAATGAATTTAAATGAATACATTTACTATACAAAAATAAATAAATACAAAATATCTTTGGTTCCCACCAAGTTTGGTGTCTGGAGGTCTATGTCAATCCAATTTTTGTGGCAATATTCAGTATCTTTAAAATCGACCCATTTTATTCCAAAAGAAATTGTAAGGACTCATTTCCTCCAGATTTATTCTGTTCAGCATGGAAAAATCTCAAGAACAGCATTAATACAACCAGAGGATACTAAAACTCTCCACTGAAACCCAGGTTAACGAAATAATTGAGTGTCAGCATTGGGTTAATACCCCCAACGTTGAATAAAATGAGCAATGAAAATGAAGTTTTATTGGACATTTTATACTGTTTTATGCAGCACACTTAACACTTACCGTAGGTACATATTCAGAGGGGAACTTGTTCGTGGTATAAGAGATGAGCAGACAGGTTTTACCCACTGCTCCGTCCCCGACTACAACACACTTGATGGTCTGCATAGCTGTGTTTTACAGTCCTCACTATTCATTCAAGATCTGCAGGAGAAAGGCAATGAGGGACAAGAAGAAGAGGGGAATGTTTCATTAGTGAAGATCAGGGAAGACTGCTCACACAACAGGGCAACAACAACTAAACTATAATTATGAACAAGTGACAAACGTCTGAAAATCAACACAAGACGATTCCTTGATCTGTAAGCCCTAAACTTGTCGGCTCAATGTAGAGGGTTACAACAGCAACCAAAGTCAGGTTTGTCTTTGCCTTTTGTTTCTTCTTACTACAGAAATCAAAGAGCGGAATCACAGAAATAATAAGCTCTGCAATGTAATAAAAGCAGGACATCAAAACATTTTCTTTATAGGCAGCAAAACATTCGTTTTCTGTTATGAAAAGATGAGAACAAAAATCTTAAAATGTCATGGCACTTTGTATGGGGAGAAAATCTGTGTTCAAAAGATGCTCAATTTATGCTGACTGTACATATCCATAAAAAACACTACAGTATGGGCTGATGAAGCCACAATGTCAGTCACCAACAGTACAGGCCTAGGAGCAAATTCAGAGTGTCAGCAAATACAGCTAGACATGAGACTACATACAAACAGCTTCAGCAGTGAGGGGGTCTGCATCTGCAACACTCAGCTGCAGCCCACACTTTCCATTTTCTATTACCATGTTCAGTAAACAGCAGTAACACCAACAGATTATAAATAGTGTATAAAAGCCTGCAGATATTTTCCAAAGTGGGCCGACTAAGCGCCACTCTGACAGTCTAGTCACTTTCCAAATGCCAGTGACAGATGTGAAAATTAATGTGCTGGAGATTCAGTGTGCAAGTGTGTGTCTGTGTGTGTGTGTCTGCGTACATTTCAGTAGCATACATGTGACTGATAAAGCTTCATGTTGGCCCAAATGATGATGATAGATATTTCTCATGATGAAATATCTAAGTTCCCCGAGGAAATAATTCAGCATGTACAACATAGTAGTGTGTAGGCACAGATAAGCACTGATGTATTGATTAGGCAAATAAAGAAAGACTGCAGGCGATTATGAGTGCAAAACCACTTGAATATGTACAAAAACATGATTCAGATGAGAATAACCCTTGGAAATCCAATCATCAAAAACAATACATGGGTAATTGGGGACAACTTGATATCTCTGTGGAAGGGGGCAAGTAAAAGAAAATTTTCCCAGGGGGGTGGTTTTAAGTATCATATACAATTAAAACAGAATTAATAGGGCTCTGCTTTAATGGACAGCTGGAGGCGGAGGTGAGATGGTGCTGATTAGGTAGCACCTAGTTAAGACAACACTCTGGCAATCATCAGTACATAAAATTTTAACAGCATTACTCTAATTCACACCCTCCCACTTCTCTGGCTTGGTCACTGCCTCTCACACATCCACACACACTCACATTACACACAGAACCACAAACCGATTTCCTTTCCCTGTTAACACCATCTTCTTTGCGCGTCCAGTTAATAGGATTGGAACATGTAACACATTTCTCCTGCTTGAAAAATCTGAGCCTATTCTTAATCAAACCAAAACAAAACAATTAGTCCAAACCCAAGCCATGAAATAGAGCTTTGAGTTCAGAATCAACAGCAGCCAGCATATTGCCAGTATTTCACTGTGACAAATTGTTAAGAAAAGCATTTCCTCGACAACATTATTCAACTGAAGGCTGACCTAAAATTGAAAATTGATGCAACCCAAGCCAAAACCAACGCTTTCACGCATAAATGTCAAGTTCTGTTTGACACGGGCTATTTATGGGGAGTTTGCCTCCTCCCGCTACTGATTAATAACTGCAATTCCCAGATCAACTTGGGGTCAAAGGGAAGGGTATGACTGGCCAGATGTCCAGATGAGGTTTTCCCTGCTTTAACACAGATTCTCACCGGCACTGACAGATCCTGCCAACAGCACAGCTAGAGAGCCATTTGGGGAACAAATGGCGAGTATGAACGTCCTTCATACAATGCCACTGCACACTGTGAAGCTCTGCCAGCACAGCATGAACTGTCAGCGTTTGGGGGGAGGAGAAATACACCACATTAAGGTTATCACCTTTCCCCATTAATTCCCCAGGAACAGATCTAAAATAATCAACACTGACAGCGCCACACCACATGAGAATATACAGACAGATGTGGAAGGGAAGCAATGATATTAGTGGGTCAAATGATCGTCCATCCATACTGTGTTTCGTTGTATCGCCTCAGATAATAAAGCACTGATCCTCGGCACACCCAACGTTAATTCTCAAGATATTCGCATAAAATTTCAGTTCAATGCTCTATAGATAAGTCCAATGGGTGAAAAAAAACACCATTTATAGATGAGCTCAGAGTTAATGCTGAATTCATAGGTCTCAGCACTGTTTGACCTTCAAGGAAACTTAATGAAACAGGGAGTAATAACATATCAGTCATAACTGACAGCTGCACACATTTCAGATAATTGCAGGAGTGAATGGACATATTACAGAGATGAACAGGGTATGGAAGACGAGTAACACAGACTGTGGTTTGGCAGAGTAAAGTTAATATAATATTAAATACTTGTCAAATATTCGTGCTCTGTAGTTTAAATGATCAGCTTGCCTCTAAACTGGGTCAATTTTCAGTCTGGAGCCCTGCTAACACTGAAAAACAAATTCTAATAGAGAACTGTATCTGAGATTGGTGACATTAACTTCCAGTATAGAATTAAACTCAAACACATCAACTGAATGTGAGCATGCTTCACACAAAGTCAAATGTCCTAAAGCGTGACATGATACACAATCAGTCACACGACAACATGGTCAATCAGTGTAGAATTTAACTACAGGACTTCAATTAGCCAAACTGAACTCAGACTGAACATGGCTGTACCAGGAGCAAACATCGGGGCATATATGGTACTCTGAGACAAGAAACTATGCCAGCAGAGCTGACAGAGAGAAGTGTGGCTACCCAGAAGCAAATTAACACCATCTCATCACCATCTCGTGTCCTTTAGGGCAGAGAGAGAAGCATAGCCTCAGCAAAGCTTCAATTTATGTGTCAGATGACCCTTTTGTCCCCCTTTTCCTCTGTTGAGACCAGCTTTCCCCTCCCTCTCCGAGCAGACAGCGGGTCACTGCGGCTTGAAGCTGGAGCATAACGTCATCGCTTAGTTGTGCTGCACAGCATCGGTAAACCAGTACCTGACCAGAGACACCAGTATAAGATCACCATAAAAACCCCCACCATAAACCTAACTTTCATATGGTTGGGACAAAGCACACATTTTAGTCTGTCTATTATACCACCACAATGGCATCTTGATCCTTTATGCAGCATGCACATCAAAACAATATACTGTACTTTAAGGATACTAACAGACTCATCCAAGGCCATATACAGTGTGTGACTTTAATGTTCTGGAAGATATGATCATTCTCTGCAAAAAGGCAATAAAACGTATCTGCAGCTCTATACAATAGCACATAAAAATGTGATTCAGATTTACTGCTGCACTTCAACACTATAGCCTAGCATGTAAAATGATAGAATTATAAGGCTAAATGACAAATTTTATATTCTCACTGATGGGGGGGTAGCACTGGCATAGCAGACTCCCAGTGACTGAGCAGAGTATGTCTATCAACTGTTGGCCAGAGGCCTAAAACCATCCATCTGTCCTGGTCTTGCCTGTCTAATATGCCCCTCTAACAGTCCAGTTTCTGAGGGGACCCAACATTTAAATAGACTTGGTGTATGTAGACCACCGTGATCCACCATTTTTCCTGCATAAGTTATAATATGTCTGCACTAAGCCTCTGCAGAGCTCTGCACCACTGAGGGGGGAGAGGAGGGGAGCTGGTGAGTATGAGAAAGGAGAATTACAAGCAGGAGGGACAAAACAGCAAAGACTAAACATTACAGGGAAAGGTTAAAGGATAATTTCAGTCAATTTCATCCTGCCTTTCAACACAATGACACTCACACTTTAGTAACTTGTATTTTTAAATAGCTGTGATTTAAAAATTATATTTCAGTTGTAATAGCCCATTTGACACTGTGTTGCTCATACACTCAATTGTTATCTTTGCTTGCTGCCAGTCTTCGGCCACGGTCAAGTTCATGTCAGAGGAAGCACGAGAACAGAGGTTTGTTGTTTCAGTTACAAAGTGTTCAAGTGTTTTACTTGCTGGAACAGCCACATCCAAAACACTCTGAATTTATCCAAAATCAACCACAAACTACAGCAGATATTTCATGGTTTTTGCAAATGTTGTTCATTGTGTTAATGTCAATGTAGTTGATAATTGTAATATTTCATACCTTGGACCACCAATATTGGTGTTTTTAATGCTACGTTTAATTTTTGTGTTGACAGACTTCCACAATTTGTGAGATATAAGATATCACAGCCTACCACCAAAGTCACACAAATCCTACTTGTACAACTAGGAGGTTTACATTAAAAGAATTAATTGAATACTGCAATATAGGCCTACACCTTTCCTACATCTATTTCCATCGTGATGAGCGAGACTATATGAAGAAATTTCACTGTATTTACATTTTCTAGCTGCAAATGTCGTTTTCCAGCTTTAAGGGCAACTGTACTTTAAAGAATGTAACACACTGAAAAAACTGGATGGACTTAGAGTAGACCCATTACCAAAAAATTTCTGAAATGTATGCAAAGAAGACAAGTGCAATGACGTTTGCTGGGCTAAACTATGGGAAAACAGGTTTGCCAGCTGAGAGTGTGCTTTCGTACACTAAAGCTCTGGACAGAGAAGAGGGGTCAGTGGATGTCAGTGGATCTCTTTTGCTTCGTGGTGTATGATACCTACACACGAGATGTCAACACAGGAGAGCAAATAGAAGATCAAACAGAATATCTGCCAGACAGATCTGCCTGCAGTTCTTGGATGACAGAAAATGTATTTTGCTTGTTTCAGGGTTGCTGCTGAAACTGAACAGAGGTTTGAGCTGAAGCTGGGAGCTGTGTCAAGCTGTTAATGCCTCTAGCTCGCCTGCGGACATTGAGAACAATAGGTGTGTTTGTTGACGCTAGTGCCTGACACTTTCTATCTGTCCAGGCCATAGTGACTCACATAATTCAAGGGCTTACATAACAGTTCCCTTAACTTGCGCATTTTTTTTTTTATTGTGAATTATCTGTCATCACTATCAGATAATAATTAGGGGAGCTTCTCTGACAAGCAGGCAACCAATGACATTATGTTTTCAATTCCTAAAAATGTAATACCAAAGGCAAGGAGTTTGCCCAGACTTAAAACACAGACTGAGCAGCAATCTTGTCTCAAATATTCTAATGAATAGCGTTACAGTTTAAAGCTCTAAAACCCAAAATTAAATTTCCATTTTTGAGCCATGGGTTCACTGGCCAGATTTCCAATAATTTTTTCGCATAGGGTTTTTGATTTAGGCAGAAAATAAGATCTGTGGTTAACACAGGCCTAAGAGAGTTTGACATTTTTTATACAGCATTTATCACACCCATTAACATTCAACTGCAGAACTTTAATCCATTTTATGTGCTCTAAAAAAGTTAATAACAAATCTGTATACTGAAACTACTACAGCTGTTAGAATAATCATGTCATCATCAGGCACAATATACTCATTATTGCTCTGCTCTACACCTGCATATTGTGTTCGTTTTACTTTTATTAAACTTTTCCACAACACATTTATCAGTTTGTAGTTTCTGACAGCTAGCTATCTACTTGAATGTGGGAAGAATAGTTAGTACAGTGGACAGGCAGAGGAGGCTGGTGGTGACATCAGTGGAGTGCGACTGTTGTAGATCATTTTAACCAATGTTAGCTTTCTGACCACATTATTGCATGTGTGGTTCAACAGACAAAAAGTGTATTGTTTGTGTATATTATCGTGTTGAACAAAACAGGGTGGGGGGGTATAAGTCTTTGCTTGCGACAGAGCTTATTTTCTTAAATTTTCAAAAAGCCTATGAAAAAAAAAATCTGCTGAAGGAGCCCATAGTCAAAATAACTTCTGGGTTGGCCTACAAAAACATGTCATTACGGTATACAAGGTCAAATTGAACTCTATATACTACTCTGCTGCATCCACTTGCAGAACTGTTCAACCTTGGGAGAGATGATGGCTCTGCTCTGCAGCACACCACTTCTTGCTTGAGGGCAAAGGGACTCGAGAATAAGTCCAAAACTAAGAAGCAGGATAAACAGATGGGCATGCTAGTAGGCCAAATCGGTGATACAAGCTCAATAGCCAAGAGAATACTAGAGGTAGCTTGATACACTGGTCAGTAACTTTTAGGGACAACATTTGAAAGCCTCAGTTATATGCAGACTTTGGTCTCTGCACTACATTTTCTGACAGCGAGCCAATCAAATCAAATCAAAGGCTCTGTATCACATAGTCTTCTTATTAGCAGCCTATCGCGTTGCTCTACACAAAGCTGTGATGTCTAACATCAGAGTGCATGTTAATTACACAGAAGCTCTTTCATAATTTTAATTCTGTTGCATTTTCTTAAAATTTGAATAAAAATTTGAACAAGCAAGCAAGTTTTAAACAAACAGTGCAGAAAACAATATGAAGACAGGATGACATACTGCATCAAAAAAGTAGGCCTGTAATTGCAAAGAAATCAATCAGTGCAGGAGGGCCAATATGATTGTTCTTTTTTTGTTGGTACAATGTGTGACTGACCAAATCTTCAACAAGCTGGGTTGTCAAAAAGAGGCAACCCTGGAATATCTGAACACACTCTTGCAACGTAAGGCAGACACTTTATTAAGCTGATACTCATGGGCAATATGGGCTGGCTGTAGCTGTAATAATGCTTTCAAGCTTAATCCACTCATTTGTGTTTGTGGGCCAGCTAGCACTCTGAAGGCAGGCCAGCTTAAGGAGCAGTGGTGAAAGGAGCTGAGATTCAGTGTAATGGGGTGACAGATGCTGGCATTTACACAAGAATACAAAGCAGAGCACTGTAGATGGGCCACAAGTCCACCAAGTGATAAATTTAGTTTGACCCATAAGCTTTTCACAACTGAACCATGCGTGTTTGTACAGAAAGTAGGTAGATCAGTCACCCGTATGATCAATACATTACTGAATAGAGTGAATCACAACTGAGACAGTACTGCAAGGCAGAGACTGACATTGTACCGGATTTATCAACTTTAAATCCCCTCACTGATTCGTCACTGCTTGACTGAACCCTTCTTTCAAATCTCATTTCGACCACAGAATATAATACGCTCACACACAGGCTTGACCCAAAAAGTGGCCATTTCAAACTGCCACACAAACACACACTCAGATCTGATGTCTGAAAGATATATATCACAAAACGGTCTTGACTCAGTTTAACATAGAGTGGATATGTGGACAGTGTTTCCCCAACATTAGTTCATAAGTGTAATTTTACTGTTCCCTTCATGTTTTGAAGACGATTTCTAGGTCAGAAATTAACACTTCGTGCGAAAGAGTGGGTAAAGCGGTGATCTATAAAACTGTGCTCTTAGCTTTCGTTATATAAATAAAACGAAATAAAATTACAACAGCACAACTGATGGATAACTACCAATACACACTAGTGTTGGCTAGCTAACGTTAACTAGCCTTAACTGTTCAATTTCGGCCAAATCGCCCGGCCTCCGCCGGGCTTCCAATATTTATTCGGTTAAAACAGCTTACTACTGTCTATTATAGTCAACCGAACCAACCATACACTTATATGTTCAATTTTGTGATCGTCGACCTTAGAACCGAAACGTTAAGCGAGGGAAAGGGCCCCGGCTTTGATTGCAAAAATGGCTAACGTTAACGTTAACGTTACTCCTTTTATTCAGTTACCTAGCTAACTATGTGTTAGTAACGTTACAGCTGTCATCGGCTGGCGTTCATTTGGAAGTGAACTCCTTTCAAATTATCTCTACAATAAGATCACAAACAAATCGGCTCTCAAATCTTTTAGCTAGGCAGACCAGAAGAGGTTTATTTACTAACCGGTCTAAACAGTCTGTCTGCCTGCTTGGCTAGCTGGTGCCCTATCCAGTTAACACTAGCTTGCTCGCTAACGTTAGCTACCTGGGCTAACCTTAGCGGATGCTGTTGCTGAATGAGATAATCTAATAAACAATTACAGTCGGCGTATCAGAAATGCATAACATATAAGATAATCACAACAGTCTAGCTAACGAAACGATGATGTTCTTCACACTTATATGGTGAATAATTATGAAAAGAGAGATTTTTCCATACCGTATCCTCTATTTGTGTCTCTACGCCGGGCGTTGGCAGCTCCGCGCTAGGGGCTTCCCAGTCAACAGAACAGGGACACGTTGCGTTGCGTAGTGGCCTACGTAACGTAAATCAAATTCACAAAAATCGTTCTTTTTTTCGCATCTTTTGGTTGCATTTTTGCGAGTCTGTGCTGATATATAAAACCATTAAAAGCTGACTTAGGATGAGATTACCTCTCTGCTAATACGAGTAAAAATTAGAATGTACATTTTAAATTTTGCCCTAGTTTTCCTTCCAGGATAAACAGGCTGTCCCTGATCTATTTCAATATTCCTATAAGGAAATACAGTGAGATAGAATGATACTGTATTCCACCTCATGTATTCTGTAATGAAACTTCCATTGTTCATTCTTTTTTCTAACAAATGTTTTTATCAATTTGAGATTTGTCAAATTTGATTAGGCCGACCAATGTCAAGAATATGGAATTATACTGTTGGTGACATATACTTCCTAAATTATAAAGCTTTGTTGTGCTTCACACAATGTACTTTCACTGTATTCACTGTATACACCCCCTCTTACCACACTTCAGGCAATGCTCTCATTTTTTACATTTTTTTCTGTCATTATATCAAACACTACCCCTTCGCTCCCCTTGAAGCTTGTTAACCCTATTTGTAAATTCCAAGAAAGGATCCCACCATACTGCACAGACAAGCACACTAATTTTAGTCCAAGTACATGTACTTTGTCCTGTTAGATTTGCAGCTTGGAGTTTGACCTACATAAGAAAAATTCAATTCGAAGTGTCTGCCACTAGATGGCAGTGGAGGCTAATGTCCACAAAAACCATTCAGGCAAATAGGATAGATATTCAGTGATTATGTTGAAATATCACTTGACAGCAGCTCTAAGAAACAAAACAAAGCCTTTATTTTGGAAAGGGAACCATTTGGTAAAAATAAACAATTCGATTATTCATGTTATACAGACAAAAGTTCACTCAACACCAGTTGCAAAAAAAACAAAAAACAAAAAAGGGAAAATCTGTTTCTAGAAAAGGTGAGAGGTGTAGGGATCTCAGTTCCTTTAGCTGGACACACTCTGAAGCAAGGTAATGTTGTCTCCTTTCAACATGATCCTCCCTGGGAGACAGACACAAAGGAAGAGAGAGAGAAAAGTGAAAAGATAGACAAGGAATGAGCTCAGTTATGGACAAAACACTCAAAACCAAACAAGTCCCAAGCTCATCACAGTCTATTAGATGCGCTCTGGGCACATTACACCTGTGAAAATGATATGGTATACATTCTAGAGTGACATGAATACAAAGTGACAACAAGGCCAAAGCAAACAAACATTGGCAATGGCAACTGTTACTTTTTTGTTTTTCTACATACATAGAAAATTAAACAAAATGCCAATACTTTAGATAGTTATTGTATGCTAATTATAGCATAATGTTACTTCATGAATCATGTTTTTATTATTTTTTTTCCACACCCCCAGCGTATTAATTTGTCCATGTTTTTCAGACAACAGTGCTGATGTATTCATACTCTACCAATGCTGTGAGAAATATGAAGGGAGGGAAAAGTTCTACAGGTTGTGAAATAGGAGGAAATCAATTGGTACTTTAAACCAAATTAGCACAATCACAAGCAAGAGCTGTTGGTGAAAGTTGAGTGCCATCAGCAAAAAACTAAATGACCTATGTTCACGAATAAATAATTACTGAGCAATACAAACAACAACAAAAACTTACAACTTAAGTGTTTCAAATGACATGAAGCTGAGAAAGTAATGACCAAGTTTTTATTTTTGGTTGAGCTATTCCTTTAATCTAGCTTTAACCATGAAGGGCGCTGGCGGACATATGCATGAACCAAAGCAAAAGACACAAGCAAAGGTGAGAAAAGGCGGTGTTCTATGCACTGGACTCTCTTACCCAGAGGTTTTCTGTTTTTAGTCTTCATGTGGACTTCCTCTGCGTCGTCTAGAACCAGGTTCATGTACTCGTCAAAACCCTACGACAGGGAGGAAAATTGAGCCTGAGTCAGCTGCTACGACCTACATACATTTTAAAATGAAGCGTAGAAAATCAGAAATCTGATGAACTTATCATTTTACAAACACCTGAGCTGGCAGCACTTTCAGCACAGTGTTGCCAGTATCTGTTCAGAGTTGGTGGGGATACTTTAATGCTGCTTGTTTGTTTAGGTGATGGTATGAGCTAGCTTTGGTTTTATTTGACATCATACAACTGAAAATGCAAGCAAACCATCCTTTATTGACTAGAGCCACATGGCAGCAATCCTTTCATTTAGTACTATAATTTCAGGGCAGGAGAGGACTTTCCTCCGGTATAAACCAACATGGGGCATCAGATGAGCCTGTGGATCATTAGAAACAGGGAATTCTGCTGATATGCCTGCAAGTTAAACAACAATCAACATTTTCTTGTTTCCTATTAAACACCTGTGTGTGATTAGACTGAAGTGTTTAACCTGTAGTTGGAGGAGATCACATTTGGACTACCATCTCACTCCAAATGAAGCTTCAGGTACCAAGAAATCTCCCTCTCATCAAGTTCTTGGTCTGACTGACTGGGTCAACACTGTGGTAAAGAACCATGAACCCAACTGCCCAGTGTTTGAAAGGACCACTGTCTACATATATTAAATGCAAATGGATATACAGCACGTTTAAGTTTTTTTTTTTTCTTTTTATGGTCACTTTGGGGAACTGACCAACAGTCATTTGACCATCAACTGACAGAGAAAAAAATAAAAAAATACACTTTTCAACATAATCCAAGCTCAAAATGGGATAGCAACACAAAGGAACTTACAATAATGCAGCCCTCTATCCGCATGTTCACCTGTTCATACAGCCACACTTGGATCCGTGAGCGCTAGAGTGGAAAGAGGGAAGAGAGATGAGAATTTTCACTCAGTGAGTAACAAGTGAAAATGAGTTTTCAGGTATGTGCACAGGCTGCAGGAAAAGAAAAAACAAAAACACTAGAATCAACTGCAAAGGAAGGTCACATTCAATACTTACATTTTGTAGATATCTGAAAATGAGGTTCTGATATAGAGAGTCAAGGAAATGCAACAGTCATAGTACAAAAACTTAAAAAAAAAAAAACTAACACATTCATACAAACTGTCTAACTAATGCTACTAAAGGGCTGCTGATACTGTCCTGAGGCTGCACTTGAATTTCCACCCAGGAAGTAAACGGTTTAAAAATAAATTACATCTAATTGTAAAATCTGATGAACATAACTATAATGTCCTAGCCATTTCAAGCGGTCACTTTCTGCTCATGGTTCTGCTTTAGGTCCTCAGGTGTGAAAATAAAAGATATACCTTTAGACAAAAAGACCTTGTGCCTTGAATTGTTGTGCTCTGTTACAGCATAGTATGTTAAGTACACTTTATCATAAATATAGTTATGTACTGCACAGCTACGCCAAGGTGAGGAAAAGGGCAGGCAGAATCCAATAACCTTAATCCAGGAAATAGCATCACCACAACCACTTCATCACTCCCATTTAGGATCATTCATTTCAAATTAGAAATCCTGACAGTCCATTTGTGCAGGCTCTTAGTCCTGTGCAATGAAAAACCTTTTGTCAATCAAACTGCAATAAACTGTGTGTTGTGATACTGCAATCAATAATTACATCTGATCAGTTTCACTTTTGTGTCTCCAGATCTTTCTGTATATCTCTGCACAGTTACACAAATACATCTGGGATTAAAGCACAATCCTGACAATAGATTTCACTCCTGAAATCCCCCACAACCCCCTTCACTTCCCTTGAAGCACGGCTTAAACATACAATAGCACAAGTGTTAATACTAGTTAACAGCTAATTTAAAAAGTTTTAGTAACCACTACTCAGTTCCAAAGAACGAAGCCTGTTATCCCCTCAGCATGCTTCCATGAAAATACACCGTGGTGGACTGTAGCAAGCTGTGAATCAAAGGTAAAATGTGAAACTTCACTGAAATCAAGCAGTACTTGGCAGATCAATTGCATGATGAATTGAAAAGCGTTTCTTAAAAGCTCAGCTAACGTTAGCAAGCGAAGTTAGTGCCTGGAGTCATTAATTTGAGTCTTACACTGCATATGCAATGCAGGGCCACAATAATTGCAATATGTTTACAATTGAGTTTAGCTTTCGTTTTCTCCCCGATATATATTCAGTAGCTTTTGCCCGCCCCTACGAAAAATAAAATGCCTCTTAGACGATGCAAAATGCTAACTCCAACAATGATTTCTCTATTTTCTCTCACCGCTGAGGGGCTAGCATACGTTTACGGTTAGCCTAGATGCTATTGTAGCTTCCAATTCGACCGCATATGCCGTTTTCTTATAATGAAAGGATACAATGGGCTGCACCATAACCTTCTGGACCTTCTGTCCTTGTCCTCTGTACGCCATCCCTCCAAAAAGTAGCGCTGATGAATAAATAAACAAAAATATGAATGTTTTTCAGGAGCGCAGTTCAACGAAAACCTCACGTTGGAAGTTTGCTTCAATGGCGCGTTTCCTTCCGCGTGCGGCATCAACTTGTCTCGTGATTAGGAACAGCGCCCCTGCAGGTAGGAGGCCATTACTGCACCTATACTTACCTCCTTTCAAAAAAATATAATAAAAAAATAAAAAAATCAATGATTTGGAAAGAAAATGAATATCATAAGCCTGTGATAAACACAGTCCAAAACCACATTAAAACTGAAATTAAAAAAATTAAAGATTTTCCATCTAACCATAAGGTATGGTGGGTGTATTTATCACTGTTTGCATCAAGTTTTAAAAGTTCGCTCTCTCTGAAACGAAACTGACAGATTACAGTGTTCCTTTTGGTCAAGGTTGATCCAAGTCTAAGAAACATCATCCTGGTACATACAGTTACCAATGAGCTTCCAGGTGTGTGTGTTTGTGTGTGTAGTTATTTGTTGCCACCTAGAGGTTGAATCACTGGAGACAGGCTAGTGACTGACTCCTTCACCTTTACTTGACATTTTTTTAGACAGTCACTCTGACTTCATTAAATCAGCGATGGAAAAAGTACCCGGTCAATATTCAAGTTCGGTATAATAGCAGTTAAAATTTGCTTTGGTATCAAAAGCAGCAGTACTAATTGGACTTGTCTTGTTCAGTGTTAAATTATTGCTGCATTAACCAGTAAGACGTATGTGAATGTTGTAGCACTAATTGCTACATATACTGTTGGCTAGTTTAACCTCTAACAATGCATCACATTTGATGTTTTGCATGGAAAAGCTTCTTCTGCAAAGGAACTCCAGCCATTAGATAAATATAGTGCAGGATAAAGTACAAGATTTCCCTCTGAAATGTCGAGCAGGAAAAGAGTCTCACTAAATGGAAGTACTCAAGGTAAGTGAATGTGCTTTATTACTCTTCCTGCCCTGAGTAAAATTTGATTAGCAGTACTTCAGCTTGAATGAAACAATTCATATTTTTATCTGCCTAGGAAATTACAATAATAGACTCTTGAAAACCATTAATCAGAGTAAATTAGGTATACAACATTTTTATTAATACACTTACACTCAGCACTCAGAGGAACCCCGTACAGACACGGGGAAAACATGCAAACTCCACAAAGAACGGGCTGGAGCCAGAAATCAAACCCTCATCCTTCTTCTTCTTCACAGTGTTATGCACTGAGTCTCCATGGTGCCGTTATTGCACTCTTAAAAACAATGTTGCACATTTGTGCTATTTTTCCAACACATTATATATTTAGTAACACTACATTAACACACACAACATGTGTTGTGTTGAAGACAAAGTCCACAAAAAATCTCCCAGTGCTGATGAGTTCCTTTCTTTATTGCGTTATTTTAAAACCAAACAGGCCAACAGGCTTATTGTGTTTTAACTTATATATGGTGTGCATTAGCGAGAAGGTTATGTTTGTCTGTGCATATATGGAAAGGGAATCAAGACAAGCAGGGATGGAGGAGAAAAAGAAAAGCAGGGTGGTGGTGGTGTGATTTGTGTATGTTTTGTATGTTTTGTATGGTGTGTGTGTGTTTATATGCCTGTAAGTGTGTTTCTATTGAGAGCTTTTCTTGTTATAATGACAGTTTCTGAATCTGAAGAGAGGATCACAAAGGTGAAGTTGGCTTGATGTTGTAAACAAATTGTAGCTTTCAATTTAATCCTCCCCTTTCTTTCCGATGTACAAAGAGAAACCATCTTTCACCTTGGAATCTTTTTTCCCAGCAGTGGGCAAAGATCCTGCTATTAGGACAAAAAGTCTCATCATTTTATTTATTTTTTTATTTATTTATTAAGAAAAGACAAACTCAAAGGAGAGTTGTGTTCACACACTCAGTGTACAGTGTAGCTCCTTCGAGGTGAAGGTTGACTCTGACATGGGTGTGCCTTGCCTCCTCCTCCTCCTTTTTTGTCTTCTTCATGGACGGGATATCAAGGCACCGCCCTGGTCCAGATGGCATCCAGTTTGGTGGCACTGGTACTGCTGGTCCTGTTGCCACCACGACCCTGAAGGACAAGGACAAGCAGCGTGAACATGGAGGGATGGAGGAAAAGGCACTCAGATGTAAATGGGAATACAGAAATGGCAGAACGCACAAGCCATCATTTACGAACATGTGTGAACTAATGGCATGTTCAGATTTCTGATGACTCGTTGCTGCATTGCTTTTAGCCGCAGCAGCCTTTAGACAAGGCAACTCAGACAAAGGAGAAAAAAAAAAGAAAAAACTTACACTGAGAAAAATAGCTTATCTCCATTATGTTTCATTGGTGTTTAAAGGGAGAATGCGCTTTGTTAGTTAAACATAGAAGTTATAGTATCCAAAGACACATTCTAAATACACAGACTGCAAAGGAGAAATAAATAAATGAGCAAACAGAAATAAACAATAAGGTCAAAGATATCAGTTCTCAGTAAAATAAAAGATATTATTTTCTTAAAAGCTCAACAACGTTAGCAGTTTTTAAAATAATGCTTCAGTTGCCTCTTCCCTGCTGAATAATTTAAGCAGGGAGCAAACAACTTTTATTTTCAGCACAAAACAAGTGATAATGAGATTTGGAAATAGGAGCCACCCTGGCTGAAATATACCCAAAAGACGTAAGATCTTGATTGTAATATTAATCAGCAAAGAGCCAGTATTGCTAAATAGAAACAAGACAATGTCATGAATCATGGTCTGGACCTCCCCTCATTAATTTATAAGTTAGAAAAATGAACAATGTTATTGGCACCCAAAAAGTAGCAGTGTAAGAACACTTGAACAAATAGATGTGAAATGGATTCACTTTCAAGTCCACAAAAAGAAAACACATTACATACATGACAAGGATAACAATTCTGCAATATTTTCAAATGAATTTATCTCATTAGGTATTCAGAAACTATTGGGGTCAGTCTTAACCTGGTTGGAAAAGTGAGTTTTGCTTTGGATAAACACCTCTTATACAAAATAAATACTTTTCTGACATGAAAATTGTTGCATTTATTTTCAAAGATACCAACTAATAGTCTGCCAACATGGAGACTATGGATTACACTATTCAGAGGTTCACATCATAAACATATGATAGCCTTTATAAGATCATGTCAATCCCAAGGACATGCAAGCCTAGTGCATGCTGGGATATGCTCCAGTCAGCTCATGACCCTGAGTGGAAATAAGCAGGGATGGAAATGCTTGAATGAATGAACTCTTTGGATGGAATCCTCAACTGAGCAGATTGTCATTATCATCAATTGAAATTAAACAAAAACTATACCTTTATCAATACATTTTTAATCTGTTATGTTTAGAATGATGATGATGATGATGATGATGATGATGATGATGGTAGTATTATTTATCACAGGAACTGTAGCCTGACCTGTTCACTCATACTGTCCCCCAGAGGGCGCTGTGGTGCTGTTGGAAACTGTACAACCACCTGTACAACAACCATATGCTGGAGTTTCATTTTAAGCAAAAAAAAAATCTCAAATGTTTTGTAAAGTGAGGCGAAAATTTTTCCACCATCATCAACACTTCAATTCACATCTAGCATCTGAATTTATGGGCTGGGACAATACAGAAAAACATCTCTCTTTCATCTTTAAAGTCGTAAAATAAGACAAAAAGGAACAAACAAAAGAATAAAAAATAAAATAAACAAATAAATCAATAAACAAAACACCTCCAAAAAGCATTAAACATATTGCTAGATGCTGGTACCATCATGACAATCAGCCAGCATCTAACCATAATTGGCCAAGGCATTCCCTATATGATATTTATAGATGTTATTATATAAAGTAGGACCGGCAATTTCTCTGTTGCGCACAATATACCTGTAACATGATGAGCTGAGTCAGGGAGGCCAGCCTTGAGTGTGCAGTTAACAATAGTATTAATATCATACAACGCAGGCCT
>OMLF01005832.1:24112-35228 GCA_900302615.1 Holocentrus rufus | reverse complement strand
TCCAATTGTATTGCGGAAAGAGGAACTGAAGAGCACTTGCTATTTATTAGCAGACTTCTCACTCCTCACTGAGGAGCCAAGTTAAAAGTCTCTTACCCTGAAGTTTTCAGTAACATCTTAGGGATGGCAGAGGTGGCTGGTGGCATGGATGAAGGAAATATCTGGATCCCACAGCAAAAGTTTGGATTGCATGGAACGGGCGTCACATTTTTCTGACTGTGATTGTATCTGAGCTTGTGTATGTTGGTATGTATGTGTGTCTGTGTGCGTGAGAGGCATGGAGCTATTAGTCATGTAGGAACCCTCCCCCTCCCCTCAACTTCCAAAGTCCAAGTCTGCCCTCTCTCATTTCCTGTGGCACACACGCCTGTGCTGTTAATTTTGTTGTTTGTGTTTTCATGCTTGACTTATTTTCATTTTTCATTGAGGTGGAGCCCGCATCTTCCAGCTTAGGGGTTTGTTGTCAGAATTTAATTATGATTTGCACTCATGCAACCACCAGCTTGATCACCGGTTATCTTAACCGTTAATGGCACAGTTGTGTCGGGAATGTTAATCTACCATAGGGAACATAGTGTTAGTTGATAGCCAGCTTAATCACAACCCAGGAAGCCAAATGTAATGGTTTTAGGCATTCTAGATAGTTTTTAATCCCACTGCTCTTCAATTTGGTTTCTTTTTGGCCATGTCCATAACAACTGACAAAGGATTAACAGAAGCGTGGGATTTGTGGGAAGCACTGGAGTTTGTGCCATTGTCATTTGTCTATTTGTTCTTCTGTGTCTGTTTAATATGAGATATCCAAAATAAGTGCAATGCTTTTGAAATGTGAGGGTTGTGTTAAATCGAGCAAGGAAGCTGAAATTCAGGAAATAGCATAATTAAAAGAATAAATAGTTCAACAAAAAAATAAATGCTCTGATAGATATATAGATATGTCACAGATGTGCAGTCATGATTTTTGTGGGTTTGTATAATGAACGCCCTAAGGTGAACTGAGGACTCATAGCGGAACCAGTCTAGATTACTGATGACAGCAAAATATTTTTCAATTCAATGGTGCATCAACACCTTTTCCAAAATAATCCACAATAGCTTTTGGTGTGATTTGATCATGTTGGTCAGTTCTTAGAAAACATCAGATGAGCCGCTGGATGGCGGAGGTGTCGAGTGGAGCTGCTGCCTTACTAAAAGTCCTGCTCCAGTAACCTTTTGGAAATCAGCCCTTTTGTTAACAAGCATGTCTCTACATCATGAGAAGGCAGGGATTCTTTCATGTGTCTGTGTTACACGTCTCGCACAGAGGGATGTGGTGTTTGGACTTATTGATGACCTGTGTGTTGCTATTAGATTTTCAGCCTTTGGTTTTGTGGATCGTCCTTTCCCCCTGGAGGAAATAATATGTGTGAGAGAGAAAGAGCACCATGTGCGAAAATAGTGTTTTTCTCCTTCCTTTTTCTAATGTTGTGGCTGGCGAGGGGGTGAAAGGCTGCTGCTCCTCTGTTAAAAGAGGAGACAGCGGTGTCTGACAGCCTGTGTAAAAGAAGGCAATGTGAGAATGGTGAGTCTAGAGGACAGCCCGCATGTCTCATTTTTCTTGGTGCAGAGGAGCCCACACATGTGGAGCTTGCTCTCCTCTGGGGTTGATACAGGAGAAAATAGATTATCAGAAGCATCTAGAGGCCTTTTCATGCCTCAGAAATATCATTTTTGTGGTCTATCTGTGAGTCTAATTTCATTCACCATAAAAGGGTAATTCCAGAGAGATAATCAAAAGTATGGATTTAATACATGTTAATTTTGTTTTTACAAAATGCACATTTAACTTTAAGTTGACCTGTAGTAGGTGTGGGACAGGAATAGGAATTTTAATGTTTAAATAATGTGCTTTAAGCATATCTGGAGGGATATCAATAGAAAATTTCACCCCACTTTTGCACGTACAGCCATATGAGAAGTATGTTTATGTAGGCCAGTCCAAATGTGGTTGATGTTACCTGGTGCCTTTCATGCACTGTGACCACAACATGTCAGTATTTGCCTCTGAATCATACTTAGTTGCACTCTCGCTCAGCCAAAGCCTTGAGGAGAGGCAGTGCTCCGACTCAGTATGTGTCATGATCTCTTGGGGAATTCAAAATGGAGCCCCACTTTGCCTATCTAGAATACAAATCATGCATTGTATTTTGGCTCAGCAAGTGTGTGCTCGGTTAAACATCACTTTCACTGGGCTTTGTTTGTGCTTTGTTTGGTGACAGCTCATTGAATGTACCTTTGAATGGAGAGATTTTAGGTCATTGCTTTCAACACTAGAGGGTGTGTTCCTCATGGACATATTCGAAGAGAGTGAGAGACAGAGAGAAGCCTTATCGTATTCTGCAGGCTACTTCTGTGGACAGAGTATTCCTTGTACAACTGCATGGTAAAAATGCCTCATAGTATGTATATGCCTGGGGTAGCCATGGTACTGCAGCAAGCCTTTATATGACTGATAATCTTTGTTGGGGATTTCTGTGTAATGGCTCCCTCTGTGCTGTTAGAAGATTTCTAATTTCAGTTTATCAGACATCCTCCAGAAATATGAGCTCTAGCAGAGATGAAGAACGTCAGTGACATAAGGTGACTGTGACTCAGCATTTTAACCTAATTTAGTGCCGGAATCAGTCAGAACTGACCAGTGCCAGACATCCCATATAGGGATCAGATAGTGCCCGTATCTCAAGGTGCCTCCTGTGATGGGTGGGCGGCTTCTTTATGGTTCCACCTGAGATTCAGTCAGCACTAAATGAATAATGACGACATCAGACTTGTTCAAATGGAAATGCAGAAAAGAGAGCTAAACAGTAAAATAACATTTTTGCAGACATTGCCAGTCATTGCCTCAGTAATATAATGTATGTCTTAATAATGTCATGCATTATGACCAAATTATGCTAGTATGTTTGATGCTGAAGCCACATTCCAATTAGGGATTTTTGTTCTTTTTATCAAACGGGTATCAAATCACCCATCACCACCAATCATTCCTACAGGGGATCTCCCAATTTATTTATTCATTTGTTTATTTATTTATTTTGTTTTGTATTTTATGAAACCAGCAACATGCAGCAGAATACATTAGCCAGAAAAACACACACGCACAGCTACTCTTTGGAGAATTTCTGTTTAATTGGTTGTTAACATATAAAATCTGTGCATCGAAAAAAAGCAGTTGGGATCATAAATATTCATGTGTACATGTTGCATCGTGGTGTTTTATGTGGGATTCTTAGCTTAAACATTAGTATTCTCTTGACATTATATGGGCTACGGCTTTAAATGCTGAAGATAGGCAAAGTATTCCCATTTTCTATGAGGAGGCCTGTGGACCTCAGTGTTATATCAGAATAATATGTACGTCACTCGCAAGATATTGCTGACATGATAATCCCCTCTGTCAATTTAGACTATACATCACATGAATACAGCAATGAATTGTTATTTTTTATCAGCACAAATCACATTTAAGCAATACGCATATCTTTTGTTTGGTTCAGATTCATATTAATATAATTTTTTTAGGGTAGTAGTTTACAAAAAAAAAAAAACTTAAAGAGATGAGTATTGGCAAATTTTCATGGTATCAGAGTTTACTAATCTTACCTTGAAGTTGAGTTGACTTGAAGATTGTCTTCATGGGAAGAGACGTACAAATGCTGTAAAAGTACAGATAAAAATGAAGTACAACTATCTGGTACAATTACAGACATTCAGTACCCTTGTCTGTGTAAAGTTAGAGGATGTTTTGACACTTTCTTGGGCTGATTGTCAGGCAGGCATAGGCCAGTATTATCCAATAGCATTGGCCATCCTATTCATCCTATAGACCTTTTTCACAGCAGGCATTTTGACTCTAAATAGTAGGTAAACACATGTGTTACTAATGATATTAATTAAGGTTCTAAATAGAGCAGAACTTTAATTTATGTCATTAGTAACACCTGTGTTTACATGCTGTTTCATGTCAAAATGGCTGCTGTGAAAAAGGTCTATTAAGTTAAAAATGGTAAATGGTGATACTTAAACCTATTCTTATCCTTACATGTTAAAAAGGCCCATTCCTACATCTCTGTTGTGTTTTTCTTTTCACAGGTGATTTCCTGCAGGGGACAACAGCGCTCGCGAGGGTTTATGGAAACCTGACCTCCCGCTGGTGGAGAAGGTGAGTTGTCCCTGTCTATCCTGTCTGTCCCCCCCTTGATGCCACTGAGTCCCAGTTCAGTTTGAAATTTCATTGCCGTGCCAGAAAGTCAACACCAGCCATTTCCAAAGCTTTATTCAGGCCAGTTTTTTGGCCTGGCAGTTTGTATAATGAATCTTTAAGTAGGTAAACCCACCTGTTAAAGTAATTAATTTACCTTGGCAACATCAGTAATATTTCATGAGGGTGTTCCACTGGGGGCCTGGGCCAACTGGGAAACAGGACATCAGTATTCCTCATTTGAGACCAACAGTTTATATCTGATTGTGCCTTATGTGATGACATGATGAATAGTGGATTCACCAACCCTACGATCTCCATTCACATTAATGTTAACATTACAAATGATTGCAATGTTATGATTGCATTTCAGCTTTCTTCGTGCCCCTGTGTGTAGTGTCAGCTCCATTAAGTATCTCCACTGATCTTAACCATTGATCTGCTGTCACTGTGGGTGGCAACGACAGCTTGATTCTTTTACACCTCTAGTTTGCCTGGATGTAATGATTCCGAAATTAAATTCACTTGTATTATCTCACCAAGAATAACGCTCACTGTCAAACTGGGAAGAATGATAATTATTGATTTCCTTGTTTGATCACTCCCTCCGCGTTGTGTGCGCTGTGACAGCACCTTCCTGCAGCGGGGAGATTTAGCAGCTGTTTGGATAGCACAGACAGTTGTTTGTATATGCAAGGCAGCTCATCAGAACATAATGGCCCAGTTCAGTTTGGCTTCTCCGGGGATCCTATGCATTCTGGGCTGGGAGAGAAAGCTGGGTCAGAGGAGTATAGCATGTGCACTGATAAATACAGCATGCTGGGAGGTTAGCAGGAGTGCAAGGCCCCATGAAGAAATACATACCAAAGAAAATACAGTTAAGCTTCTTAAGGGGCCAATCAGTTTCATTCAACTAGTCTTAGATATTCCACTCCTGGATCCCCCATATGACACACCCACCCTCTACTTATGAAGCTGCTCCTTGTTGTCCCACATTAGGTTCAGTACCAAAATTTAGTACCACTGGCACCGATTCCCACATAATGCCTATGGGACCGAATTACAATAAAGATTTCGGCACTTAATTTCAGTGGCACATTCATATAAAATGTCTGAGCTGCTGATTGAAATATAAAATGTTTTTAATTGCTCCCTTGTCCTTTGGAAAAAAAAAAAAATACAACGGGTTAGTGTCATCAGAATCACTCTGATTGGTTTTACGGAGGTAGGTTTTAGCCAATAATACGAGGAAGTGGTCTCATTCTTTTACAATGAGTCTAAGGCCTAGAATATGCCGTTTTTAAAGAATGGCAACATAATAAGCAACAAAATAACACATGTGCACGCTTCCTTTCCATATGTATCCTACATCTTAAAATTTTTGAGATACTTTTGTTGTTTTAAGCCTCTAGATAGTCACTTAACCACTTAATTCTTTTTCCCCAATATTCCCTCATAGACAAAAACTTTAAACATTTCATTCCACATCTTCATGATGTCTTCACAGATGACTCATAGCATTGGCGGTATCGGCTGTGCCCTGGCTCTTGCACTCTGCTGCATCTATCAGTGTTATCAGGAAAGATGTTGCCCAATAAATTGGTTTACATCCCTTTTATTAAGCTTATCTGAAAATGTTTGCTCAGATGAGTGGGTATACAATGGAGCCAGTCACTGACTGCATCTTATTGGCCTCTGGGTATTAGAGGTGTGTATAAATAGGGATGTAAGGTGATTATAGTCTGGACATTCAGTTAACCATGTCTCATGTGCAGACTGGCATCATAATGTTCTCTTGTCATTTACTGCCAGCCATACTCCGCCACCAAGATCACAGAATCATGGCACTGTATTAGATCTATTAGATTGTAATTACAGTAATATTACACATGGCACGATGCTGTATAAATGTTTTGCATGGACATATTGCGATGCAGGTGGTATGTTACTAGATCATTATCTAGAAATGAGAGACTAAAAGCTAGATGTGTTAGTATCATCTTTTATAATGTGCCATGTTCTGTGTTGTTTCCTTACAGACATTTCACATATTAAATGTAATGGAAAGGGGAAAAAAATCAAGGCATATTTACTGATTATTCGCTTAATTTATCATATGCAATAGATATCCCTTTTAAGTACTGCTCAAGTCATCAGTAACACACTTTCTCCCCCTCTCACTAACTCCACCTTCCAGCCTCTCTTTCTCAAAAACACACTCACACACACACAAATACACATGGTGCCTTTGATGATACCCCATCAGTATTCAGCACAGCATCAGGCAGCTAAACGGTAAGAAGGCAGAAATCTGGTGTGTTTGAAGAGCTATATTCTCAGATTTACTATTGCCTTGCTCATTTATTCCCATCCCCCCGCTCCCTCTGTCTGCCTGGCCAAAGGGAAAAACTGGACTGGAACCAGGGCTTCAGTCCTCTGTCCTCCCTTCTCCACCATCTCCATTCATGGCTGCAGCTCATTCCCTCACCATCACCACCAATCACAATATGTCTGTCTCCCCCTCCTCTGTTCTCCTCTCCATGGCCTGTCATTTTCTCTCTGCCCTCCCCCTGCCTTTTTTTTCCCCTCTCTTCACCACTCTGTCACCAGGAGGCTTGTGGCAAGAGGCTAGATAGTTACATAACCACTGCAGCAGCACTGTGGACGCTGTGTTAAATCACAACTTAGTCGCGGGTGTCGTGAGGGGGCACTGGGATGTGTTTGAGTCTAGTTGGTGCGTGTATCTGCATGGATAGCAATGTGTGTGTGTGTGTGTGTGTGTGTGTGTGTAGGTGTAGGTGCTGGTGTAGGTGTGTACATTTAACAGCCAAGTGTGGAGATTGATCAAGCCATCCTCTTCTCTTCTCAGTGGTTTCTTTCTCTCTCTCTCTCTCTCTCTCTCTCTCTCTCTCTCTCTCTCTCTCTCTCTCTCTGTCACTGTCTCACTCTGTCTGTCTCCGTCTGTCTCTACTGTCTATGTCTTTCCTGTCTTGAGGCAGGATTAGCTTTGAGCTTTATGCAGTATAGAGTTGTGTGTTTATGGTATCAAAGAGAAAAAAATACATTTGTGTCCTTACAATTCCATCAATATCAGTAAACATCCTTTAAGTGATTTGGCACAAAAATGATGATGACATTGATGATTTATCTTTAAATTATCTTTCAAACAGTTCTGGCATAGCTAACATGCTGTACAGTAATATCTGTCAGGTCTTTGCTTCTTGTAGGTGAGCCATTTTATCTCATATATATTATAGCACCATTCCATTATAATAGCCTTTCTACTGGTGGATTATACACAACATAGAAATGAACAGAGAGCGCAATGAAAAAAGAGTTGGGGAAAAAGTGCCACACTGCAAGTGTGGTAAGAATATTATGGCAAGAGAGTGGTTATGAAGTTCCATTGTTAATTTCATAAATGGGTTCTAATGTTTCCACTGTGCAATGCTGAAGTATCTCAAAAAGTGGATTCTGGGTGAAAATTGACTTAAACTTGTCTGGAATAATCTTAGGTGAAGCTTATTTGCTAACCTTGTGTGATAATGATGCACTGGAAAATTATACAAAAAGTATTCAGAAAACAGGCTGGGGCTCGGTTATTAATGAAATGAAAGACCAAAAGACAATTTGTAAACAGCCGACATCAAAAATAGGGAGGATTGTTAATGATTGAGACAAGGCCATGGTGATGAACTCATGAAAGAGAAAGTGTGGAAATACAGTTAATGTTCTTAAAAGTGCATGCCCATACAATGTTACAGTGTGAGATGTATGGATAGATCATGGTGTAGTACAGATTGAGGAGGACTTGATAGTCGAGGATGTAATCTTCTGATAACTCCAATATATATTATTTTTGTTAGATATGAGTTACATGAAGTTTCAAGGTCGGATTTTCATCTATTACTGTCAAAAAACTGTGACAGTAACTCTTTCTAAAGTGTAGTTGGCCTGCTGGTTTAGACATTAACACCATGTATGAACTTTTCTTGCTACTGAAAGATGATTTGTTTCTTTAAACCACGTATCCACTTTGGTCAATTCTGTGTTCATTTCTTACACAAATTTTTGACTATTTTTCTGTTAAAAATGTCAGAGTCATGACTGAACAAGATAAAAATGCATTTGAGGAGGTTGTATAAAGATTATTGACATAATTAGGAAGAATAGAGGACCCAGGGTCGATCCTTGCGGAACTCTTCAAGAAGGAAGCCTTCAGTCAGAGGAAATATCTTTCCATGATACAATCATCTTTGTTGCTGATAAGTAGCTTTTGAACCACAGCACTTCAGTTCCACTTTAAACAAGGAGGGAAGGTTTCTGCAATAAGATGTCATGCTTGATAGTGCCGAATGCCCACTATAAAACAATTAACTCTTTAAGTAAGATTACCTTATAGTAAGATTTCCTTTTAGTGATGTTATCAAGAAGTACAGTGTTTTTCTCTGAATCCATACAGATGGGAGTACAGGATATTATTACCATTAAAAAAAATTATCATGCGATTATAGACAAGCTTGTCTAATACTTTGGAAAATCATTGAGAGATGGACACTGGTCTAGAGTTTAAAAAAATAGATAGACCATCTGCTTTGAGAAGGGGCGTGACTTTAATCCGGAAGTACACCAGTTTGAAGAGAGAAATTGAAAATATAAAGGAGTGGTTTAAACATACATGGAAGGCATTGCTTAAGAATTGCAGATTTCAGGTTTTGAAGGAGGACAAGGCACCAAAAACAGCAAGATTTCTTCATGCCATGGAATAAACAGAGGAGGTGATATGTAAGGGGGAAAAGAGGCAGCATAGGAGAAATTGAGTCCAAAAGAGGATATAGGAGAGGAGAGAGGGAAGGAAAATGTTTCAGCTGCACTGCCAAGTCCAATCAGTCTGTATCCCAGGAGGTGCTCAGAGCTCATAAATAAGGCCTAGTTTACTTGAGTTTTTTTGTTGAGAAATCTTCAGTTTTGCTTTTGTTTTCGCTTCGTTTTTGATTTTGAAGTTTTAGTTGTGTGATTGTCGTGCCTACATGGAGTGTGTAGTACTGTTTGTGAATGTACTGACAGAGAACTGTCTTTGGATGTGCATTACAGGCATCACTGTATGGATAATGCATCGATAGCTAACAGGGGTTTGGTCATGATTCTTCTTGATGATTCTTTATTCACTAGAGTGTGGCAACTGGTAAAAGACTAAAAGTGGAAAAATCCTTTTCATTTTTATTTGATTTCACCTAATTTGGGGTGCAGAGCATTACTGTGCGTGTAGGTTTAATTTTTGGGGATTTAGTTTTTATTTTATTTCAGTTCAGATATGTTTATATTCTCATATCCAGTTTTACTGTTTGTTTTAGTTTGCCTTAACCATAATACCCTTGCCAGCAAGGCATTATGACAACATGACTATAAGTCCAGTTCATGTGATTGGGTCACTACCCCATGTCTCTGGTGACATCAGATAGTCCTGCACTCACATATAGGATATTTGAGATGCAGATTAAATGCAAGCCCTTTGAGAGCCTGACAACTGAAGGACAGCAGGGGATGTGGTGAGAAAGGAGACTGCCCCTCCACCCAGAGAACGAGTTCAAGCTTTTCTGTCAGCACATACCCACCCTGCTCGAGTGTCTTTGAGTAGGACACTGAATCCATGCCAGGAGGTCATGGGGTGCTCTGTGAGCTTCAGTCCTGTAAGCCTCGCAGAACCTAGTTGACTCACACATTTACATGAAGAAGCCATTAAATAAAAGCTGTAGATCTGTTTAGAAATAGCTGGAGTTATAGTGAGGGGTGAGGATGAAAATGAGCAACACCAGGAAAGCCCCTCATAAGCAGGATGAGAAACAATTTTGTGGAAACTTCATCCCAATGCAGTGAACCAGGGGGCCACTGGAGGCATTCGTGATAAGATAGCTGAGTCATCCTGGGGTTGTTTGAAGCGTGACCCCGACTGCTGAACCTGCATCGGCAAGGGCATTTGCAAACAGGGTATTTAAGATGATGAAATATGATTTGGACCAAACATTCTCATGTTACGATACTATGTTATGATAATATCTGCTCACGACAATAGCATTACGTCTGTGTTTCTGTTTTTCTCAGTCAGGTTAAACATGGAATGAATGAATGAATATGAATGCAAGTATGAATCTAAATATGAATGAAACAAAAAATCTTTCTATCTGTAGCTGCATTCTTTCTATGGAGCAGTCCTGCAGAGTGTGTGATGAGTCTGAAGGGGGAGATGCATGGGCTTGACATCTTGGAGGGATACTACAGATTATATAGTGCTGCTTGGGGTCCAGCAGAGTCCCACCCACATCCGTTTGTGCACCACAGTCAGCTCCGTCCTCACTCGCAGATTAGACAGAGAAGCTTCCCACGCACACATGCTGTTGTGCATTCAGATATGCCGCATCCTGATCAGTTTCTGATCTGTTTCAATTAATCTAACAGTTTAATATAGAAATAGGTATTTCCTGATGATTGAATGCTGGGTGGGTGCAGCATATGGGTGCAGCATAGCTATCATATTTTTGCAGAGCAGTGCTGTGGGGTTTTTTTTCCTTTGATTTTTTTTTTTTGATTACTTATCGGAATGGATCTGACCAAATCTGGTGATGAAGAAAATTCTCATTACAGCCATTTCCGAGGGGTATCCTCCGTTAGCAGTTAACCAACGGAGGAGAGAGAAGGTGAGAAGGGCTATTTTTCAGATACTGCTGCAGACTCCCCATCTGTATCGACACGTCAGTTCTGATTTGACTCTCCCATCCCATGCCCCAGCGAGCAGCGCGGAGGGCTCACGGCACTACACGTTCAGCTGATAAATACAACACAAGAATGCCCTCGCTCCCTCCTCCCGCCCTCCCCCCC
>OMLF01005832.1:1708-24086 GCA_900302615.1 Holocentrus rufus | reverse complement strand
CTCTTTCTTGAATCACTCTTCTTTGATTCTCTACCCCCTCCACCCTTTTCTCTTTTTCAGTCCCTTACACCCCCACAACGCCTACACATGCACACCATCATGGTGTTTCCCCATAGTACTTTTGTTGTTGTTTTGGAATCTCAGGGAGATTTGCATCTGTGAATTTGTAATGGTGCACACGTACTCAGGAAGATCCCAGGAATGATTGTGCGAGCGACCCAATAACACCTAACCACCCTTCTCGCTCCTGCCTGATTAATCTGATGCATCGGTCACGTGGCCGGCTTAATTGCGGGCTTGGCTGTTACGGCATGTGTGAAGTCTGCACAAGGCAGCTCTGTCTCCTGGCAACATTCAAACAGCCTTCTTATTCTGAGGCGCACCGTGAGATGAATCACATCTCTGTCCTGATGTGCTCAGGCTTCCATTCTGGCCCTATGGCTCTCTCTCTCTATTGCACTCAGTAATCTAGCTTTCTGACCAGCTCCTGACACCTGCACCAGTTTGTTTCTCCCAGTGTCGTCTCCCCTGCTTTCTTTCTCTCTCTCTCTCTCTCTCCCACCCGCTGTGGCTTTCACTGTCTGTCACCTCTCTCCCTGTCTCTCCTCCTCCTGCCTCTGCTTGTCTCACTCTGTTTCTCTCTCTCCTCTCTCATATCTCCTTGACAGACCTCTCTCTGTCTCTCTGCTTGTGTGTCCCCTTTCCCAGCCAGTCAGTTGAAGAGGATTTCATGGTCTGCTTATCAAACAGGAGCCACGGACAGCCAGAATGTATCACACAAACTAACTCTATACTTGAAATTCCGCTGAAGCTCTCTGGGATTGGGATATAAACAGCTGCCATGTTGCATTTTAACGTAGCTGGGACATAAAAACAAGCACCGAGCCGCAGCTACATTAATTATAAGTCCGCTTGTTAATTAAAATCCAGTGGTTCACCTCAGTCAGTTAGGTGTTTGGTTAGCAACTCGCCTTTAAATGGCATTGTCTAATCTGTCAGGAGAGAGTGGGGTTAGTTACGTGCTGGAGTAAAGTTAGTTCATCTCTCTGAAATCTTCTTACTGTAACAGGCTTACATGTTTGTTGTGGTTCTCATTCAAGGCTTTAAATGGCTGCAGAGCACAGACTTTCTGATTGTGTTGTGAACATTGTCTCAACCGGATCAAGAGACCTCTCATGTTCTGAATGAAACCCGGCTAAGTTTCTCCAGGCACTTGCAGTGTATAGTTGGGAAGCCTTGAAATGCAGGCCTCTCATCATAGAGAGCACTTGGCCCTGTCAAAGCAATTCAAAAAACATGCACACACACACACTCTCTCTTTTTCTACACACAGCACAGCACATTTGTGGTGTTGTAATGTTATTCCTGCCTGTCAGTACATTATCATGTCATTACAGTTTGTGTACTCAGAAACAACACATCCCTCTCTCCCTGTACGTCTGTCTTGTTCCTCCAATCCCCTTCTTTGCTCTTCTTCCTAGCTAGCGCCCTCCCCCTCTAAGCTAGTCAAGTGGCACATTGCAGGATTATCCCTTGGCCATTGAGAAACACTGGTTTGGTCAGTCTTATGTCCTCTCTGGCTTCAGTTTGGCCACAGAGGTCAAAGCTGCAAATATAGCATTAAAAAAAGGATCCTTTACCAGTCAGTTGAACAACGACAAAGGAATTTCTGGACTACAAAGTAACAGATTTAAAGGAACTGTGGATATAATTTCAAATTTTGGGGGTCTTTTTTATTTTTCAATAATGGAGCCAACCAAGGTAGGCAAATGTACACAATAATTCTTTATAGGCCACAGTGGCTTAGTTTAATAACTTGCCAATGTGCATAGCCTGTGATTGTAATATACTTGTATGCCAGTTCCACAGAGCAGACAGCGGTAGTGCCTCTTAGCAGTCACCATTTCAAGACTCTTTAAACACAAAAGGAATTGCTTTGACAGGAGCAAGGGGTTTTTGCCAATGAGTGGGTTGTATTTCAAGGTTTCCAATAAAAAAACAGCAGCATTCAAACGGATAAGTGCTTCTTTTATCGGCCAGCGACAAATTAAAGCCAGGAATAATGTAATATAGTTTTGGGGACGTTCTTAATATGCATAACCGTCTTCCTCTAATATTGTGCAGCATTTCTGTGCATCTGGATTATTGCAAGTGAACATGATTCATAGCAAAAAATATTACCTTGTAGTTTTAATAAAGGCGATTCACATTCATTTTTTATCTTACTGTTTTGATCTCATGTCCATTAAAAGTGTGCAATATTTTGGATGCATTATTAATCAAATCAAATTTGTTGCACCTCTCTAAACACTGAGTAATGTCTAGACAAGGGATTCTCATAAGTGATAAAGATAATACCATCTCTTCACTACTACTTCCTCTCCCCCTTTAACCACTGGGGAAATGGAGGTGTGTTCACAGTCATTGGTGTGGATTGACCTTAATAACTATGTAAACCCCTCTCCAGAATCCTTACCACCCCCACCCGTGTCTCACCCATACCTCATGGGACACATGCCATTCTCCCATACCGGATCATAGCTGGTACTTGTCTGTGATGTCTCTGCAGTGTGGCCTAGTGATCAGCTGAGCCCGAGCCTGAGCCTGTCTTCAAAAAAAATGTGTTAGTTGCAAATCTGGATGTCAGTAGGCTACCACTGCTTTTATTTTGAAAAAAAAAAAGAATTTTCAGCAGAATTTGAGACTCTTTCTCTCCCATGTTGTAAAACTGATGAGGCAAGGAGTTGATCTTTTGTTTACATAATACGTGTAAATATTGACATCCAGTTAGAAATGAATTATGGAATACAATTTAGCAGAGATGATCTGATTTGAGGAAATGTATGGAGCGCTCTTGGAGAATTATCAGGTTAATCCAAATGCTTCCTAAACATCATCAAATGCCATGAAAACTCTAATCTGGCAGGTCAGTTTGAGGCTGTGTTTCTTGTTCAAACTGAAGCTGCAGAGCTGTGGCCCACGTTGCTTTTGTTGTGAGCTGGGATTCTGGCATCTTGCCGGAGCTTAACTGGCTTTGATGTCACCGGGCCTTTTAGCCAAGGATGCAGAAGCTAATTGGAAGGCCAGGCTGATGGACAGGTAGATCAACCAATGGTTTTGGCTGCTTGCTGAGATTAAGGCACGGCACTTTGAGGGCTACATAATTTCCTAGCTCTTTATAGGCCTTCTTGCATCAGCTGGTACAAAATTGAGGTTATGTGACCTCCTGTGTTGATACAGTATTCTGTCCTTCTACCTATCTACACCGCTTTAATCTACAAGAGAGGAATCTGAGGTCTATAGTGATTTGAAAGACAGGATGCAATACAATTATGATAATGTTCATGCCTTACTGCATCTGTGCAACAGTGTTGTTGTATTTCTGTGTTGTTGCTACTTCTGCTTAGCTGGATAATTCAGTAAATTAGTGAAACAACTGTAATAGAGATGAAAGGCTTTCCCTACCAATGTATTAAAAGCATTGCAATTTCCAATTCTCTGCGTGTGATTCTGCTATAAATCAAAACTGCCTGACACTGCAGTCTGTTGTAACTGAAGAGAGGGCCTTGACTCAGTTATTTCTACCAGGAGAGAGAGCTGGTTTTACCAAGATATCATAGCATCAAATGTTTAATTAAAATTCATCAAGTTGAACAAATGCATGCAGCCCACAGCTCCCAGAAGACTGACGAGTAGAAAAAGTAGACGAGCCAATTTATTTAACTTACCGACAGTGAAATTGCATCATACTGGCAATGCAGCAGCAGATCATTTTTAAAATAGACAAAGTAACACCTAAAATAAGGAAAGAACATAACAACCAGGTCCAAGTCAATAGACAAACCATATTACTGCCTTAGGCTACAGACTTACATACTAGTTACTTTACAAAAGACACATTCACACCCCGGTCCTCCAAAGGAACATCAGCCTCGCACTATGCAAAGCAGCTCTGCTAATTAATGAGAAGCATACAATTCAGTAGTACAACTAAGCAAGCCTAATCCGTGATTACCTGGGCTGGCACCATTCAACTTGTGCAGATCACCTGGAGTGGTGTACATGTCAGATTTCATAAGTAAAGACTGGTTTTATATAAGCATCTCAAAATAAAGTCACCTGCACTCAGAACTGGTTACACCGTGACGAATAAATATATTACTTCCCATCCTGTGGTTGCTGACTCATCCACAGACATTACAGTATATCTGCGGGGTGAAAAACATGATGCCATGTGATCGTGTGACAGGTATCGCAGATCTGGATTATGACACAATGAGGTGACTGTTTTATTCGCAAAACTATCAGTGTTTCTCTGCCTTCAGTAAAATTGCAGCTTTTTTCTTACCTAAGAGGAGATGCATTTGCCAGATTTTATACTGAATCCTGTACCCAGAGTAGCAGAGCATAGGGAAAACATTACATCTCCTTTCTCTGAGTCTGAACAGCTCTGAATTATCAGCAAAATATGTTACTGCTGATTCCAGTGCAGTTGAAAGGCTCGCATTGTTAGTGATTCAAAAACTATTTGTAAAATTTGCAGAAGCGAGAAATGGCTCTTCTGGCATCATATGCTGTACTTCATCCTAATAACACAGGATGCACACACACCAGCACACACAGAGTGCATTGCCAGTGTCTGAAAGCCATAACTGTTCACAGAGCCCCATAGTCTGGCGTGATGGGTGGTGACAGTAACCAAGGACTTTGACAAAATGCCACTGTTACTGCTTGGCTGAATGAGCCAAAGCTCTGCACTGGCTGGGCTCGACTAGATTAGGATATGACTGTTTTCCAGCTCCATGACTGGAACAACAATCTGTCATGGAGGGCATGAATGTTGCCCTGACAAAATTTTGATGAGCTGATCTCAGTTGAAAACATAGTGCCTGTTGCAGGGCGCTGCTACACTGAGTGGGATGAAGTAATCCTACAGCAGAAATATACTCCCTCCATAGGCCGACCTTGTAGTTTTAAGGTCCTTATTTGTCTCACAAGGACAGCAGTGCGGTTAAATGAAGAGTGATGTCATGTCGGGTCGGTTCAAATCGAGCCCAACCGAAAAAGTCATTCTTCATGACTCATTCGAAGGATGAAGGATGTAGCAGGAATTCAGTTCCAATAGAGAGGGTCGAGGGATGCAGCATGCAGGACTGTGTCCACACTTGACCAAAATATTTCTTGTGATACAGCAGATTCCAGACTGTAGACTCAGCTTATAGTCTGATGGAACCGCAGTGTCATCCTTCATCTGCTTCTTACCCAGCACTGCCATCAGCCTCTATCTAACATGCTTAACCAACACTTAACTTGCACAATGCATACTAAGCATCACTACAACCCACCACACATCCACCATACTGTGCTACCAGCACCATTTAAAACTTTGTGCATCATGCTTTATCAGTTATTATAAAAAAAATGATAATGGAATCTGTTCAGCATTCAGTTACAGTGACCAAGAATCAAATTCAGGGCAGGGTTGCTGCATTGTTGGATTGCAATGAAGAGTTCACTGTGAAGGGAAAAGTATTAGTCATGCGAGAAAAATGGATTAGGTTTCAGACAGAACTCAATGCCAATGTGGTGTCTTGCACCCAGTGCTATTTTAACCTTGGTGGTAAGATATCGACCAGCTGTCAAAGAAAGAGATATAAATTGTCTTAAATGTTGGAGAAAATCCCGGAGCCACTTATTCTGTAGTTAGCAGAGGGGTTCACAAAGTAATTGGTAGTTTAATCGCATCATTAAAGAGCATCTGAGGTGCATGACCCTCTTGGGTTAATATGTTAATGCCACTATTGTTTGGTTTCATTCCATTTTGGGTTTGCAATTATACTGATTATATATGTACATTGTTGATGCATTTCTGTGCTGCTCTGTGTGTGTGTGTGTGTGTGTGTGTGTGTGTGAGTGCACATCCTGTATGTGCACTGTACAGAGGCACACACACACACACAGGCAGCATGACAGAGTGTGCACCAATCTCTCAGACTGACTGTGTCAAAGGAATGAAGGTTTGCAGTGTGTCAGGATTCAGGGTCAGAGCTGCATGATGACAGCGGCGCTGCGGTCTCTGTGATGTCTCTGTATGCGCTCTTTTCTAGGACACACAAATGTAAGATGCCCTTTCACATCCCCGGAGGCTTAATGCAGTATGCATCGGGGAGGAGGCTATTTTTTGCCTCATTATTAGAAGTGTCTCAAATTAGAAACCTTTACATTGAGGATTTCCTCCCAGTGCTGAGTTGCCAGGGAAAACGGCCACAGAGACGCCAGCATACCCCTCTCTTACTCAGGGACACTGTCTACTCATGCACGACACTGCACCGCTTTGTTTCTATATGTGTTTAACGTTACTGTCTCACACTGTTTTTTTGTTGCTCTCTCTCTCTCTCTTTTTCTGTCAGTGCATGAGGAACCCAGCTCTACAGCAGAGGACACGTTTGGTCTTTAGCGCGCTTTGCCACATCCAGGAAAATGTCTGGCTCCTACGATGAAAGTGCAGGTGCTGACGACACTATGGACAGCTTCTGGGAGGTACAGAGACACCATCAGACCTCTTTCCATGGGTCACGAAGCTGCAGCCACCCCTGACTCTCTCTTTTGCTCGCATTGCTTTGGCCTCTGCCTCTCTGTCTCCCTCTCCCTCTCTCTCTCTCTCTCTCTCTCTCTCATGCATATTTATTCACACATACACACTGCACAGATAAGGCAATGTAGGGAGACACTGCAGGACTATTTAAAAGACAACACTGAAAAAGTATCCATCTTAACAAGTCTTATTCAGTCTTAAAATCATGTTTCTCTTAAAACAAGTGAAAAAATCTGCCAGTTTGAAGAGATAATCCCACTTGTTTCCAATCCTATTCAGCTCGTTTCCAGAATTTACTCAAATAAAGTGTCATTTTCTGCCATGTTTCAACATAGTTATTCTTGCTCCCGGAAAAATTCCTGAAACAAGTGAAGCTACGCTGGGAGCAAGCAGGATTTCACCCCACTGGCATGTTGTTTTACTTATTATAAGAGACTTAAATGACCTGTTAAGGTGGAGGTTTTATTAGGTATTATTATTCATTTTCCGATTATGATTAAAGAAACCTTTGAGTGATGACTTCATGAGTCAGCGGCTGCTACCAAAGAGTAAATACCCGTGGTTGAACACAGCTGTGCTGCTAATGTATCAACTGTAGCCTTTATTTAAACATTAACAGCCATGAATTCCAGCATTGACTATATTGTTGTATAGCTTCATGCCACTTATCCCCTACCATTAAAATGAATGGCATCCTGAGGGGTAATAGGTTACATATCACACTATATACACTGAATAACACTCTTAATAGGGTGAGAAGTAGTTTGAGAATGAATGAGCGGCACCCTTACTAAAAGTTGTATTTTATACAGGGATGTTTCTCTCATAATGCCTTGATGCTGTTTTTTCCGTCCTACCTTGGGTGGAACTGATTCCTCCAGATAGACATTATTTTCCACGGCTTTGATTTTCTTTGATGTTCTTTCCCGTTGTTTTGTTTTTTTTGTCAAATCTCTGAAGTTCTATGACTTGTTTAACATATTAAAACCTGTTCAACTCTGCCGGTCCCATCGGGGCGGGTTCATCATTACAAATGCGCGACCGTGCAGCCGAGCTTTGTTCAAACTCACAGAACTTTATTTTAGATTCGAGCGGAGATCCCAAAGATTTTCAGAAATATCAAACAGGCCCTGCTGAATTACAGGGGAATGTGTATAAATAATGCCCAAGACATCCAGATTTTCTGTTTGATGTAATGATGAAGCCACAAAACAATGGCATCTTGGGTTTGAATATTTCATTCAGTACAAGTGTGAAGCAGCTTCAGTGAAGCGCTGCAACGAGCAAATACAGAATATCTATGTGAAATTTACATTCAATATGGAAAAAAAAAGCTACTTATTTGGAAATTCAAAGTGAAGTATTTTGATCCTGATTTAAGGGACAGTCCGGGGTCAGAGGGTTAAAAACACTTTAAAACTTATTACAACAGCATCCAGACTCACCATTGAGCTATTAACACCCCAAACGAGGCTCATTAGAAGAGAACAGCAGAGTGTCTTCTAGATGACAAACTCTACTTTAATGACTCAAACAAAAAGAAACTGCAAAAGTGATTGAAGTCTTCGAACAGGCCTCTAAAAATATCTATAATTGGTCAATGCGACACTCAAATGGTTTTCCTCTGTATTATGACAGGCCGTGTCACAGCGAATTCATACATCATAGAAATTGTGTGTATATCATCGGTTTGGGCGTTTAACCCCACAATTAGTGTTAATGAATTCCAATCAGGACAGAGCCCTGTTTGTATCGCGGCCCATGACCACAGGGACACAGACAAAGCCTCTCAGTCACCAGCTGCTCTGAGGCTGCCTTTCACAACACGCACCTGCCCGCTGCATCTGTGTGCGGGCAAGAAAACGTGGGCCAGGTCACAGCTTCATTATGAGGGAAAAGATTGTCTCTTTTGTGAGTGTGTTTGCTTGACATCTGATATAACCGGCCTGAAAGGCGATCTATAACGTGGCCGCACGATAATCACCACTTCATTTGTCGAGCAGCTATGCAAATTCAAGAGCTCAGGTGTGTTTTTATGTGTAGACCGGATCCACCTGCGTGTTGTTGGTGGTGTGATTTAGCAGTCTGTTACACAGGCGAGAGATAAAGCCAAAACTCATACTGCTATGCACCTGTCTCACAGCATCCCTGTATCACTCCCGTCTCGAGCAGTAACACACACACACACACACGCATGCTTCCATTAATGCCAGTCTCACTGCAGCTCTATATTCTGCTAACCCACGTTAGACGGAGGAGCTGTGGACTGTGTCTGTATGAACGACGTATATGAGCTGAATTTAGACTATATGGACTGTCTGGGTTGTGCGTCTCCCTGTTTCCTCCTCGTCCCGTCAGGTTCCTATCCCCGAGAATCTGTCTGCTTGCATTACACCAGTCAAGAGGATTATAGCAGTCACAGTTTGTGAATACACACACACATACACACACATATACACACGTACACAAGCCTCTGCCATTGCATAACTACACATGCACAAGCACGAGCCATCCCCCCTCCTGCTTCCTTCTCCTCATCATGCACCATGAGCTCACGCCCCCTGCAGGCACCGGGGAGGCGGAGCCACAGAGCTTGGTATTGTTTTGTTTAAGGTGGTCCCGCTTAAGGTGACAAGATCTAAAAGAAGAAACTGTAACAGGGGTTTGTAGAAATGAGAAAATAACCCAGTTTTTTTTTTTTTTGTATTGGTTTAAATGAGAAAAAAAGAATCAAGCTTTCCCTTGCTTTGGAAACTGCTTTGATCTGTAAAATGCACAAATCTTTACTGCAAAAAGATATTTTCCCACATATTTCAGAATACAATTAAAGATATGCTTCAGAATATATAAAAATTGCCCAGCAGATATATTGGTACATGTGCTGCGTATGTCTAAACCAATTTGGAAACTCCCAGTGTGATCCCAATGTGCTCTTTTACATATGACACATATTTGCTATAAACTATATTATAACTACTCAAAATATATTTTAAACAAATCTCATCTGAATGTACAAATACACCTTTTGTCCATTTTGCACACAATTTGAAACGTGTCCTCAAACATATTCTGAAGTTTTTATGAACCATATTTTTAGGCTTGTGGATACACACAGAACATTTTGTGTTGAACCTGTCCTTTACTCTGTCTGTTCTCAGGTAGGGAACTACAAGCGTGCTGTCAAGAGATTTGATGACGGTCATCGGCTCTGCAATGACCTTATGGGCTGTCTTCAGGAACGTGCCAAGATAGAGAAGGCCTATGGTGATCAGCTAACTGCTTGGTCCAAGAGGTGGAGACAGCTCATTGAGAAAGGTCAGCTTTTGGATGGGGTTCAGCAAATAAATGTACTTATGGAGGAAGAGGTTTGAGGTTTTCATTCTATTTGCTGAAGCTCAAAGCTTCTCTTGTTTAGTTAGATGTTGGGTTTCTTATTTTAGTTCCTGCAACCCATTCCATATTTCAAATAAATCCCTGTGTGTTTCTCCACCGCCCAGGCCCACAGTATGGCTCTGTGGAGAGAGCCTGGCTGGCTATGATGACCGAGGCAGAGAAGGTGAGCGAGCTGCACCAGGAGGTGAAGAACGGCCTGCTGAACGAGGACACTGAGAAAGTGAAGAACTGGCAGAAGGAGGCTTATCACAAGCAAATGATCGGGGGCTTCAAAGAGGCCAAGGAGGCAGAGGAAGGCTTTAAGAAGGCCCAGAAACCGTGGGCCAAAAAGCTCAAGGAGGTGAGAGGATTGTAACAATTTTGTGAATTCATCTCATCATCCTTATCCTTGTTACAGCAGAATGAAATGTATTCACTACTCAAAACATTCATCACATTAAAGGATTGCTTTCTAGTTCAGTAACATGTAAAGGAATAGATAGATAGATTGGTCGACTGGACTTGTTGGCTTCCTTTGTAAACTGACCACCTTTTGTTAATTATTCCATTTGAAGCCAATTTGGGTCATTAGATTACTCTTGTCTGCCTACCGGAACTGTAAGATATGGGAAGCCTAAGAATGACGCACAGCTCTTTGGCCGGACCCTGCTGGATCCAGGCCAAATTGAGTCTTTTCTGCATCACTTGGCTCTGTATATGGCAACCATGACGTTCAGCCCTCTGATAGTAAAAAACATAAATGAAGATAAACAATTTACCTCATCTAGAAATCGACTGCATTAGTTGCATCTGCATCTGTTTTATGTGTATGCTCTTGCCCTGGCTGCAAGTTCACAATAACTAGTTGGCAAATAGCATGTATCCATTTAGTTATATATCCCATATCCTCTGTCAAAATGCTCACCCTAATCTTGTCAAGGTTAGTGTGTATAAATCCTGTGTGCAGTGATCACATCAGATTGTGTGTCGGAGATACTGAAAATCCCCCTGATTGCCCCCATGCAGATGGAAGCAGCTAAGAAGACGTACCACATGGCCTGCAAGGAGGAGAAGCTGGCTGCCGCCCGAGAGGCCAACGGCAAGACTGAGGCCTCCGTCACGCCAGACCAGCAGAAGAAACTCCACGAGAAAGTGGACAAATGCAAACATGATGTGCAGAAGGTGAGAGAAAGATTGAAAAGATTACAACTGCACGGTGTTGTTTCAGTGTGGAGGCACTTTCCTATAACCAGAGAGGAGTCACATGTATCGTGACATATTTTGGGCTGAGTGAAATAAAAGTGTGAAGACTATTTAAGAACACCGTCAGTAGCAGGTTACCTTGCTGCACAGGAGATTATCGTCTCCTCTATTCATGGAGGTCTGATAATGAGAAGAGCAGATTAAACTGGGCCACAGATGTAAGATGCTTACACATTTGCGTGCCTGCGCACACAAATACACACACACACACACACACACACACACACACACACACACACACTAACACAGACACACAGCCTCACACAATTAGATGCAGATCAAATATGCATGTACATGCGTGCATGTGATATCATATGCTATCACAACACAATCCAGTCAATTTCTGGACACAGTATCGCTCATGTTGCTGCATGTTGAGGCTCAAGTTGCTTTGATCAGTGGGTGTGAGGTCAATTTCTTTGCAAACAACAAAATACTGTCTTATCTTATCGCATCTTCCTTGTTGGTGCTTTCTGGCCGCTGTGTTGTGTAGGTGATATCAGTGCTCTCTGACGGATTAATATGCCTATTGTGCTATAACCTTGTGAGAATACAACTGAGCCTGGCTTTTAATATATTCTTATGTGAATGAACAGCTTAAGAAGTTACACCGTGATGGATGGTGTACAATGTGATGAGCAAAGTGGCTTTTAGTATTTTGGAATTTTGTTTTTGATTTCAATCAAAATCTTCCTGGATCTCACATAGAGAAGTTATTTAGGCATTTTACAATATAATTTCCTTGTAGGAATGATGAAGTGTAGCGCAGGCTTAAAGTCCCATTCAAGTATTATCTGGACATATAAATTTGGGATCAATTCACAAAGCTGTGGGGCAGGGAAGGTAGCTATTAACCTAGCATGTTCATGATAAATTGATATTGGTACTTTCTTAATCTATCATAATTCAAACTACATGTCCCAAATGTTTGAAATTTTACTGATATAAATGTTGAAAGCTTCAAAATGCATTCCAGTCTCATACTGGGACACTGTCTGCTGTTACTCCTCACAACACGAACGGCTTCAATCAATCTGAGAATGAAAACATTCTCCAAACCAGTCTTGTGTGTATTTGCAGGTTGGGCTCGCACTGTGTTTTCTACAAAGCCTTTAGCTGTCAATTTATTCTGTGTCCGCCCCAGGCGAAGGAAAAATACGAGAAGTCTCTGGACGAGCTGAGCAAGTGCACCCCTCAGTACATGGAGAGCATGGAGCAGGTGTTTGACCAGTGCCAGCAGCATGAGGTCAAGAGGCTGACTTTCCTCAAGGAGGCCTTGCTGGACATCAAACGCCATCTGAACCTCACCGAGAACCAAAGGTTAGTCAGACAGTGGCAGCCATTTTCACCAAGCGTCTCAGAGCTGTTGATTTATTCACTGACAGTCTCCCTGCTGCCATGTTATTCAGTTCAATCTGAAGGGTGAAACAAACCTTAAAGCAACTTACATGGTCCGAGAGGCTTGAGATATATCATCCAAGATCTTTGCAGAATTTAGGCCCGAAGTGCTCTCCCATTAACTTTGTGATTTTGTGTATTTATTTACCTGATTTCGCTCCAAATCCTTCTAATCCCCACATTTTCAGCAGTCCAGTCTTATTTCTACACCTTTTTAAAACTGCACGCCATCTATTCTTTCTACTATTGTCTCTCATTCATATGCAATTACAGCGAATAAGTAAAATTACAGCTACAAACAGGTCACAGTGGTGTGCACTGTGGGCACTTGTCACATGCAGCATGGTTAATGAATGCGTGCATTTGTTAGGAAAAAAAATCTTGAACATGATTACCTACCTTTACTTTTAATGGGAAATAATCACAATCCCACCAAATTAATATTAAATGAGTTTGATGCTTTGTGTCACATCCATTACAGTTCATTTCAAATTGATTAATCTCAACACGTTTCTCAGCTCGGCATGTATTTAGGCTCGCAACATCAATTAATTGACGACACTGGCAATGACGTTACTGCCAAACTGAATTGCTTTTCATAGTGAACGCTTGTCATATTCTTGGCTGGTAATAAACACTAACAACAAAGCCAGGGTCCATGGCGATGTGAAGCTGTTTAACCAAACCTCCCATTGTATGTGACCACTTTTTACTCAAGCTCTGTTCTGTCTAGAAATGATTGTACTGCATTACATCCTGGAAGGTTTGATCATTGTATCAGTGTAGAAATCACAGTATGTCTGTGTTTCCTGGATTCATTTTGAGCTCTTGCTGACCACAAAGCTAGCAATCACTGTTGATGACTCAACCTCATCTCCTTCCTGAATTCAAGATGGAAGAATCAAATCTATTTCTTCACATTATAATGCAGAGGCGTTGTGCCGCCTCTCAAGATAGGCAGTGCTGTGATCTTGTGTGATTGCATTTGGATCTGAACATTAATATACATGAATCATTAAATGTTACCCATGCTGCCTGATTCCTCCATCTTTGGAGGATAAACTGAAATGTTACCATCTGCAAAGAGGCCACAGCTCCCTGCTGGGTGTTTTGTCGCCACCTTCTGGAGAAAGAGCTGCTTCTGTCTGCCCATAATCTAACTATCAAAGTTAGATAGATACATTTTCTGCTAAATATGCTGTAGCTCGGTGTTTCACCCCAACACAGCATCCAATAAGTTAATCTTCTAGCTTTCGGAAAAATTGCTGTGACTGCTGTGCTCTGTTTGTGCTTTATCATTTCCAGGAACCATATATTCAAAATATGTTTTTCTTGCAGCTGCGGCTTATTTTGCCAGCCATCATGAAACCTAATCCAGTTGAATTTGCCCTATATTTTAGGGAATTAACCTATGAGCTGAATATTTTTTATTAAATCTACATTACATTGCAATGATTTGGGCAGGCTATGGCAAAGTAACAAATACAGTAGCCTACAGTAGCTACAATAGTTATTCAGTCCCAAACCTTCAACTGTTGAAACCACCTATTTCTCCAGAATAATATGGGGGCATTTTAATCTGCCTATGACCCAACTATGGATCCCAACCCAGAAATTGAAATACACTGCACTGTAGGCCCCATAGCCAAAGTGGCAGCATCCCGGAGTCCCCTTGGGCTCTTTCCTTGTCACTATGTGCTCCATTTTCCTCTCCTCAGCTATGCCACAGTATACAGAGAACTGGAGCGCACTATCCTGGCTGCAAACACACAAGAGGACTTGAAGTGGTTCAGCAACAACCATGGCCCTGGGATGCATATGAACTGGCCTGCGTTTGAGGTATTACATCAAAGAAACCTTTCTGACAAGAATCTAATGATCCACTGCTCTACATTTCCTGATTTTCTTTTTTTTTTAATTCTTATTTTCATTTATTTCTGTTCACTGTCCCCTCCAGGAGTACAACCCCGACCAGGCCAACGCTCCCCCCAAGAAGAAGAAGCCAGATGGTGCCCCACCCACTCCGAGCACTGACCATGTGGCTCCACCTGGTGACCGTAGCAGGTCAGCTAAAGAAATAAATCATTTCAAAACTCAGTCCCATTTAAAGCTTTATGCAATGATATGCATGTAATCAGTTGTACGTAATTCGTATTTACAATGTCCCATGACAGTTTCATTCACTCAAGTACCAACTATTTAATACAGTATGTTTTTATTTTCTTTTGGATTTACATTTCACAGCATTACAACAAACCAAAATGAATCAAATCTCTCCCTGCACTCTCTCTCTGACCTCTAGTGTGAGCAGCTATGATAAGAATCAAGCTTATTCTACCGAGTGGTCCGATGATGAGCAACCTACTGCGTACTCTGGCAACGAAAACGGTGGCAATGGAAACTCGTTTGAGGATGATTCGAGCGCCGGGAAAGGGGTCCGCGTGCGAGCTCTCTACGATTACGAGGGCCAGGAACAGGATGAACTGTCCTTCAAAGCAGGTAATCATCAGCGCTTATTCGTTTAAACAAGACAGTGCAGCGCGCGTGATTTTGTCTGCATCTCAGCTAATATGCACTCCTTACACATGCAGTGTTGTTGCACTCTGGGCCCGGGAAGCTGGGGGCTTGAGGATAACAGGGATGACAAGCTTATAATAATCGGACATGCCACAGGTGGCCAGAAATCACCGACTGTTTTATGCTCTCTGTTCCAAAGCCCCTTAATTCTGCATAACAGATAGCAGTGATTAGTTGGTAATAGCCACATGGAAAACAAATTACAGGCACTTGCCACCAATTAACACTAGCTCTTTGGCAATTGGCTTGAAACAGCACTTAAGACCCCCACACAGTGACGTCATTAACAATTTGAAGACGAGCTTTTCACAGCAGAATGGCTACTGAAGCAGACAGCTGTTCATCTACCACGTGGTTCCCCCACTGCACATCTGAATGCTATTTTAAGTTGGACTGTAACCAGTGGAAATAACTATGTATTATTTTGCGATGGGGTGTTTATTTGAATAAGGAATATCCGGAGATGACCGAGGGGGGGGGCTTTAAAGAGTAACTAAACCCCAAACCCAAATTTGAAGCTCGACCTCTAGTGGTGAAAATATAGGCTGCGTGGTCTGTGATGGCAGGTGATGTCACTATCCATAGAGTACATCATGTGATGACATCACCGGCCACCAAAGATCAGGCAGCCTACTTTTCTCCATTAGAAGTCAGGGTTCACAGAGATTTGGGGTTTAGTTACTATTTTAAGGGTCTTTATTATTGCATTATGTGACTCCTATTAGACTTGTCTTTTTCTAAGTTTGATGTGTGCTGCAGCAAGATTCACTTTATAGTATCCTGCAATATCAGACATTTTCCAAAGAGTAGTAGTATCACAGCAGCCAAGCAAAATGGCAAAGCAGAATCAATCCAGTTTAATTCAGGTTCATTTGACCAGGCAAACAATACCAAAGCAAAAAAATCAAAGAAAACACAACATCTGGTGCATTACACACAGATGTAGCTAATCCACTAATTTTCAAGTTCATGGCAGATGTGCAAGAGTATATCCAATGCTGCAAATTTTGCATGAAAGCTATAAGGCATTATCACAATACAAATATACAGTGTTACTTGCAGATTTTGTAAGACTGCACGTTGACTGAGTGGAGTCTCCTTCACAGGTGATGAACTGACCAAGACTGAGGATGAGGATGACCAAGGCTGGTGTAGAGGTCGTCTGGACAATGGCCGAGAGGGACTGTACCCGGCCAATTACGTTGAGCCTATCTAGTCACACTATTGGACAAGGACACGCCATTGGAGGCAGCTTGAACTGTCCCATCCAATTGCACCGCACATAGCCAGAGACTTAAGAGCAACACATCCCTTGCCCAACTGATGCGCCAAGCAGTCTTGCCTAAATAAAAACTTAGTAACAGAAAAGACGATATAATCAGTATAATATATTTTATCCAGCATTCGGGGTGGGTGGACTTCCACAATTAAAAACAAGAGCAGCAGTTATTCCAGTATATACACACTCAAGTATAACATCAAGACAATGCAGGAACACATTTTGCTTCTCTGTGTAGCTGTGTTTAATATATAATGCAGCATATCTAAACTTGCAGTACACTGCAGTTATGTTCTCTCGTAAAAGTGGGAAGATAATATAACCGACTATACCCATTCTACCAAGACAAGCTTCTTATCCTGCATTGTGTATATACAGTATGATGCCATTTTTGTGTAGCATTTCAATGCTGTGTGTGGTCAGTCGTCATTCTTACATTGGGAATGCTATGTAGTGTTAAAAGTACCACAAACTGTATCCTCTATTTTTGTTATTCTTGTTTTTTTGTTTTTTTTTTTTCTTTGTGATTTGGTCCGATCCCTTTTACAGTGTGTGCAGTGCTATGTGTTTTAACTGTTTCTGAGCTAGCTTGCATAGCAGCATGTGCTATGCAACTTGCATTCCCTGAATCTTGTAGACCTATTTAGGCTACAACTTGATGCAACACTTCAACTACAAATGCAGAGGACCACAGTTCATTTTTAGCATCACTTGCTTCTGGACATGCACATACCTCTGTTTTCCTAACAAGAAGCTTGTTGATGAACTGAGACTTTATTTTCTTACCATTGAGATTTTTGTTTTCTTCTTCGCATCACAATCCTTTGACAACACCATCTTCATGCTATCCATCGAAAAGATATATCTGCAATATCTTGAACAGAAGCTTTCATTCTAGGTTCAGCAATTCAGGTTTTGATCCAACACCGCTAACAAGAAATATTTTATTCTTCAAGTGATGCATCCGCTCAGATTAAGCTTGGATCAAGTCGTTTTCTTGAGGTAATCACTACAGTATAGGAGACGAGGTTTGAACAATGTCTATGCCAGGCACTTTTCTTCCAGAGAGAAGGCCCAGTGGAGCCGTGTTGATATGTTACTGTGCTACAGACCCTAGTCTGAAGATCGAAGCCTCTCCAACAGGACATGAATGTACTAGTGTGTGGGCTTGAAAGGGCATGTTGTTTAGATATTGTCCTCCGCTGTCATTTAAAGCCCTGCCTAGCAAAAAGCACTAGTTATGTGGCCCGTTTCCCTGCTGAGCCAAAGAATGACCCAATACCATCAACTCACTCTTCTTCTCTCCATGCAATAACACATTTCACATATCGCATAGCATTGTGAAAGAGCTCCAGTGAAGATCAACTTGTAGCTGCTTCCCAGTCCGCCCAAACTTCATTTGTCCACAAAACACCGCGTAATAACACAGGGAACACATTTGTCACCAGTACTGTGCTGTACTTGATATTACTCCTTGAAATGTGCAGTACATTATATGGTCATTTTTAAATCCTTAACTTGCCACATAGAAATTAAATCTCAAGGAAGAATTGCGTTAATCACATGCTGATGAACACGTTGCTACAAGTGGCACCTAAATATCTTATTTAATGATATATATATACATATGGGAGAGATGCTCTGTATAACTCAGTTGTCCTAAAGTTGTCATATTTCACTGGACTTGACAGTGGTAAGGTGTGTTTAGCTCTGTGTTTAGGACAGAATTCAACAGGTTTGGGTCTCACACAGTAAGAGAAACACATAACCAGCTCACAAGTTGTGTCTTAGAGTAAGATGTCCAGCCTAGCAAAAAGGACTCCTATCGACAAACTATCCCACATCCTCTATGCGCGTGCACACACAAACACACACACACACACATAACAAATGCATATGCACACACACACACATACACACACAAACACACATATGCACATGAAAACATGCAAGTACAAATACAGATCAGCATTACCAGGTTGATATTTTGGGGGAAACCATTTTCATCATCCAGTGTGTATGAGTTGTGTAAATGTAAAAGAGAAAAAAAAAAGAACAAAAAAAAAAATGCAAGTGATCGAATATTAAGACAAAATGTAGTGTTATACATGTAAATGTGTTTCATTAAAATAACAGCAATGGAAAAACATATTGAGTAATAGGTACGATATCGTATGAATTTCATTGCAATGGAATTGTCAATGTACCATATAAAAGCGTGACGTTATCCCACGCTGTCAGATTTGTATATGATGATGTAATTTAAAGATTATATTCTATTGTAACTGTACAACTGTGTTGAGTTGAAAATGAAACCTAACTATGTTGAGGCAGTAAAAAGGTGTATATGTAAATGCTTTTTTATGTTGATTATCTCTTCCTTATGCACACAGGGGAGCAACAGCTCATGTTGTGAAAACCCTATATTAGCGGTCTAGAAGATGTATGTTCATAGTTAGTGATGTACTTTTATCTCCTAACTGGTGTAGTGCCTGTTCATCTTAATGTAACAAAAAGTTCATTTAAATATGCATAAAGATGATTATGATCACTGATAATAATAATGATGATAGTGATAAAAACCTAAATCAAATTTGTTGTGATGGTGTCAATATTGCGATATTGGTTTGAAAGGGGAACAAGTTTGTTGGAAAAAAAAAAAAAAGTTAGTGTCTGTGTGTTTATTTTTTGGACTGTACATGTGATTTTGGTCCATACAGTACTATGTAGCAGAAGTGATAATGGTGAGGAGTGTGTGTGCTCATTTTATTATACCCTGTTTGTGCTTGCTTGACTGATTCTAAAGACGAGACCTGATAATTTGTTTTATTTTAGACACATCCAGAACATACAGCAAACCCAGAGAAAAAAAATAATATAGATAGGATTATCCATCAAGGTGGGTTTAATAAACTATTCACTTGTTTTGGCATTGCTCTGCAACATCTAGAAACTGTCAACGCCCAAATAACAGGAATATTGCAAGTGCCATTGTTAAAGAGGATTTACAGCTTTTCCACCTGGATGGAGATTAAAATACAAAAAAAAAAAAATTATAATGTATTTTTGTGACCTTTCAAGAAACTAAGCATTGCATCATTCTGAAATGCAAAATATGGCAAATCCTAAATACAAAGCAACACGTCCCATAGTACTGCTGAGAGTATGATAGGCAGGAGTGCATATTTTAGTAGGCAGTCTTTACAATTGAAATGAAACGACAAATAAAATGAACGGAGAGCTTCAGAGTTCATGTTACTTTTATGTCCAGCATATCTTTGGCCTCTTGTCTCTCATTGCCTTCTGACTGGCTGATCCTCTTCGTCATACGGGGTTGACGAACTGGTAGACCAGTCTGCGTGAAACGTCGGGCTTGCGGATGATGCCTTTCTTGTAGTACTGGCGTATGGAGCGACTCAGTTTGTCATAGTTCATAGCCGGCCGGTTCTTCCTGATGCCCCATAACCTGGCCACATGAGCAGAGTCTTCTATTTTGAATATTCCTGTGGATGGAATAAATACAAACAGGCACACAAATTCTCAGATTGATTTTATAAGTCGTACGGTTTAAGCAATGATATAATAATTCAATTACTTCCTAAACTAAATCAAAATGGATGACGGGCCTTTGTCTCCTGGGTTCCCATAAGATGATACTATTATTATGCTGAATTCACTCAGTTTGGGCCCTGAGGTGACAAAACTAAAGTTGTTGAAAGGTGGAAAAAGCACCAAAATGCTCTGCACCCTTGCTGTTGTCCTGCCAACTTCGGCCCTCTAGCTTGACTCTGCATCAGCTCACCTTTCTCCTTGTTGAGCCAGCGGATGCAGCGGCTGTAGTTGTGGGGCTTGAGCAGCAGCTCTCTGAGGAACTGCCACAGGTGGATGGGCTGGCTCGGGTAGCTGGACACCACGTCTGACCAGAGATCATCAGCACCTGGCGGGAGAGGAGGCAAATCCAGAGCCTGAATGCCAGAAGCCTCATCTCTGACCATGATGTGCCATTATGTTTTTGCTTGCTTCACTTAGGTTTTGAGCCTTCATAAATAAATCAGCTAGACGACTGCAGTTACTACCATACTCAGAGCAAATTCTTCATTGCAAGTAAGTCCAACCATGACTTTGAACTTACCAGATTTGCTGTCTCCTGCTGGGCAGCGCTCCTTCATGCCTGCAGCTAAAAACACAAACAGAAAACCAAGCTAATAACCAAGCTGTTTTGAATCAAAACCAATCTAATAACAGTTTATAATATAGACAATACTGCAAGTCACATCTTTTTACTCATTCACACTGCATTTGCTGCAAATTTGTGCCAGTTATAACCAGGGATGTCATGGTAAACCACACTAAACTCTTAACCACCTTTGTACTTGTACAACTACATTACAAATAAAATAAAAGTACATCTAAAGTGTAAAAATAGAGCAGAACTTTGCTCATGCTAGGGTTCATGCATTAACTCTTTCCTGGGCTTCCCGGTGTTCCCACCTGATCTCCAGATGTCCAGATGAGCGTACAGTATGTCTCCACACTGTAGCGAGCGCTGTCTGAAGTCTTCTTCTGTCAGGGAGCACAGATCCTTCCCCGTCAGCTCCTGAAACATCTTGCAGACCTGCGGGAGCCTGTAGAGGTGCTCGGTCCACAGCAGCCACTTCTGGACATGCACACAGCTCCAGTCCATGGGGTCTACAGAGCACAGGGCAGGTCGACAACACAGTTTTATTTACACAGTTTACCACATATTTAGTTGTTTTAATTAGACTGGACTACACTATAATGTTTTTTTTTCTTTGTCATTAACCAAAATGTGATGAGATTACAATTCAACAGGATATTAATGGTTTATTCATTTGATGACGCTATTATTTTTCAATGAAATGTAAGTCGTCACATTATTCTTTTGGGGAGAGGGTGTAAATGCAAATCCGTCACCCCTCATCATCTTTCCTTACTCACTTTTACTTTTTTTGGTCTGGTTACTATAGTCAATACAGATGTTACAGAACATGGATGAAAATTTAACTGAAATAGATGTGACAAATAGTTGACTGAAATGTCTTAAAATTTGCAGATTAAAACTAAATGGAAACTACAAAAGGCTTCAATAATGACAATGTGATTAATGTTCAAACCAACACAAAAAGACTAACATAAAATCCAAAACTGCTGTCATGAGACACACTGAAACACTGTATTGCATTGTATTATGACAGATCAGTGTCTACCAGTACAGTATATATTCTGAGCCAAAAGTGTCTCTTAATTACTTAATTGGCTGGCAAATGCACACGGCGATGTTTAAATATTATGATAACCCTGCTCCACTGGGAGCAAATACTGAACTATGCATGCACAGCGTATGGAACACTGAACATTCTTGAAAAAGACTTCGAGTTATTAGGAACTGGAGATGATGAACTGTCAACAGAGGAGTTTGCACAAGGCGGGCAAGGCATCAGATGATCTGATCTTCCTCTAGTGTCAGTTAGCATCAGTGTGGATGTTGAAATGGGAGCAAACTAACAAATGATCGCCTTTGAAGGTTTATTTGCTTTGCTGTTGGGTCACGCAGTGTGCAGTGACAGAGAAGGTTGCCTGCATCAATGTTTCTTTGTTTCCTGAATGACTGTGACCAGCTGTGTCACACACTCTGCAGCCCTACCTGGTGTGATGTTGAGCAGCTTGCAGGCCGTATCTATGTCCTTCAGCACTTCTCCCACCACCATGGTCTGGACCTGCTCCAGACAGCGCTCCTCCACTTGGCCCTCCAGCTCTGCAGGGGGGCTGTGGGCTTGGCTGTGGGCAGCGGGGCTCTGCTCTGCAGGCTTGGAGGGCAGCGGAGCGGGCGCGGCGGCCTCCGCCCTCCTCAGCAGCCACGGGTTGTCCTCGGT
>OMLF01005821.1:1669-17651 GCA_900302615.1 Holocentrus rufus | reverse complement strand
GAAAGAGGAGGAACAAGAGGAGAGGGGGAGGAAGAGGAGAAGAGAGCAAAGGAGGGGAGGAGGTAAAAGAAAGGCAGGAGAAAGAGCCAGACAAAGAGAGAGAGAGAGGGAGAGAAAGACAAGCAAGCAGAGATGAGGAGGGCAAAGAGAGAGAGAAGGGATGAAGAGAGAAATGAGATGCAGAGAGAGGTGTGTTGTCAGAGAGGAGACAAGAGGCTTTGTTTATGGAGCAATAACAGCCTTATGCGTCTAGACTACAGGCCATTAATAACACACACACACACACACACACACACATACATAAGACCCTGGCTTGTGACAGGTGTGTGGCAGGGAGGGATGTGTGTTTGTGTGCAACCTGTTGTGCTCAATAAGACGCCGGACAACGTTTTCACCGGTTTATGACAACTTTTTACCAAAACTGCCTCGTCACTGATCTCCAGCACCTGAACACCGAACTCTTCACGGCAACGCGCCACTTTGGCTGGCATTAAATAGCACATTAAATAATTACATAAATACAGAGCTCAAATTTTCTACAGCAATCCATTTTTTTTAAGATTCAATCAAAGAGTACTATACAAATCTAAAACTGCTTCTGTAAAGACTGAAGACAAATACGTTTGTTCTACAGCAGGTGAAATATATAATTACAAAAAAAAAATAGAGAGAGAGAGAGAGACAGGTTTTCTTCTTAATGGAGTTTTGACTGGGTTTGGGGGTCAGTTCACTTTCAATTCCATCAGGGTAAAATATACCTGATGCATCAGGCAGTGTGTTTTTCTTAAACTCTTCATGCCTCCGCTTCACATCCATAATCAGTGGAAAACACCCGATAACAAAACTGCTAGTCATCGTTTTAGCATTCAATCCAAACAGTTTGTTGAAAACAGAACAGATGAATCTTTTACAGAAAGAAAAAATTCTTTGGGCTTAAAAGAAAACTCACCCCTTGACTCAAATTGAAAAGTGCATAGACCCCCAATTCAGCCAGGTGATGACAAAAGCTAATTTCTAGCCACCGATCCATGATAAGGCTTGATATGATACCCGAATATCAGTCATTACACATTTGAATTGAGTGCAAGTTAAAAATACACAAGTACTTTGGTGTGACAGCAGTTTGCAGACACTAAGAGTTTAACATTCAGCATCGACTGAACAAACTCAAAATTTGCAGTCTTCAGGTTTTCATATTTATGTCTTACATTTATACTATTTACTAAATCAAGTGGTTTCCCCTTTCAACTTGAAACAAATCTATACCACAGATTCTCTTTAAATTAGTCACATATCTTTGATTTGGCAACCCAAAAGAAGATCAGGAAAACAGGAGCTTCAAAGCATCTAGAAGGTTCTGGGTGAAACTGGTTGCTGGTATTTGTGGAGTATTGCCAAGTCGTCCTGCTCACTCAAAGGTCATTTGTACAGACAGAAAACTGCATTTCCGTGAACATGACGACAAACTGAACTCTAAGTACAGACCAGATTGATCGAGCCGGCTCCAGAGATGCGCCTTAAAAATCCCTGTATTCAAAATAGTCTCGTTCTTTTCAGTGGGGGCCTCATTTATAAAAAGACGTAATCATCCGAGTTGATTTTAGAAGTGGGCATAGGTAGAAATCGTCATGGCAACCACTTTACCGTACAGCGTGTACCTAAGACGGGTGCTTTACACAGACGCTGGCTGCACTGCACTTTGCCTCCATGAAAAATCTTCACCTTGCAGGAGAGAGAACTCTTCACCCTCATTTTAATTTCACGTTGTGCAAGTTTCTTAACATTTAATCATGAACGTTGAAAAGAAAACGTTTCCAGCTCTATTCTGCTTCATGGCCACACGGCACCTTCCTATGAGGCAGAGTGAAGATATTTACAAGCTGGAGAGAAGCGATGGTTTACAGTTACACTACATATGAACACCTGAGCTCAGTGAATGATCTAGTATGTGTTAATGTTTTCTGTTAAAGACGCACCAGTTGACTTTGCATGTTGGCGGCTCATGTTGAAGTTCTCACTCACACGGTGCATTTATCTCCTGGTTTCTGACCAAATTTATGACTTTAAAATGTGACTTTATATTCCACCAGATTATTGAGATTAATTTGTTTCTAAACAACCTGATGTACAACATCAATGGTCTGCACTTGTGTTTTCTGTTCAAAATATGCGGCATGAGAATAAGATCCATTTGTTGAGATCTTATTCTGCAACTTATTGAAACATAATCACTTTAATAAACTGACGATTTGACCTTAATCTTTTCTACCTCAGTGATTTCAACTATCAGTGTACATTTTTATAAATGAGGCCACTGATGTGTGTGTTGATATGTAAAACAGCATTTGAGCAGGGCTACGCGATGCAACAGGCACTATTCTTTTCTTCTCCTCAGCTGAGCAGCCGCAGGAGAAAAAAAACAAAGAGTTTAGGACCGCGGGGCAGCATCCCAACTCCATTAGAGGCACAGGAGGTCTGACGATTGGCTCCGTGAACTGTCACTCAAAAGGAGCTGCTCTCTGGTTTGGGAGGCAGAAGGAGAGGCGATCGGTTTTGAAGTGTCCTCGAGGTCCAGTGTGTGATCACTGACAGGAGCAGGAAGGGTGTGGAGCTGGAGTTGGAGTAGAGGTTTGAAATGTACATTTTTTTTACAGTTTGAATATGTGTAATATCTGAGGCAGGGCAGCCCCTCTCCACATTCAGCCGTGCCCCTGATTCCTTCTGAAAGTGAGTTGGCTGACAGAGGGAAGGGTGGATGAAGAGATAGATGATGAAGAGTTTCCAAGCACACAGGTCTTGTCCTTGACTTCCAGGAAAGGTCCTTGTTTTGTTTGTTTGTTTTTTTCCAGAGCGTCTACTCGATGAAGCTGAAGTGCAGGCCGGGGCTCTCTGTGATGGGGGAGGAGGGGCCCGCGCTGGACACAGCACTGGAGGGGACGCTGCCGTCTGCGCACACACACACACACACACACACATAACATTCAGTGAACTGTTCTTCAGCCCCAGAAAAAAAAAACACATTCACATGGATTATACCTTTAAGGACAATTTAGTTATTTTTCAGGTTTTATTTCTGACCTCTGTCATGGTGTTTACCAGTAAACACAACAATTTTGCTGATTGTGTTCGTCTTAAGAAACATCCTAATAAATATACCAACTATATGGAGCAACTGAGCAATTGAGTTTCAGTTTTATATCTTTTTTATCTTGGTTAAATGACTGATGACCAAGTTCCAGATTTAGAAATTAATGAGGACTATTTTGATATTGTTGGCCGACCTTATTTAACCTAGATGAACCAGAGTACAGAGATTTGGAGCTTCAACAGATGGACGAGGACAGAGCAAGGAGAGAGAAGCAGGGAGGCAGAGGGAAGCAGAGGAAAACAACCTGTAGCAGCAAAGCTAATGGACTAAAGAACAACTTGAAAAAGAGTTGCTAAATAACACCAATTTTTAGTAAGTTTCTCAGTACGAATGACACCATTGTCGAGAAGTCAAATGAAGCCTTACTTCAAAAATACCAAAATTGTTCTCTCACCTTAATCTGAGGCTACACTGAAAATAAACATTCTCTAGCGCAAATTTTCAAGCTGTATTTATTTTGAAACTCTGCTGATCCCTGATGCAGAATTCATCTCATAAGTCCCATCTCTTATCATAACTACAGATATTTAAATTTACACACATCTACAGTGTGGCAAAATCATTTAGACAGAGCAGATATCCATACACACTAATAATTCAATCTTAAAGCAATATCTGGGCCATTGAAATGTACATGTAAATGTGAATGCATGTATTTGATTATTGTAATCAGATTATCATATTCAGAGTACCGTAAGCATAACTCATAACATCGTGATCTACCTTGTTTTCAAATAAGTCCATACAGATTTCCACCACACTCTACTTTTATCATACATTTTTCTTCATGCTGTTTTGTCTTAAAATGTGCAAAAAATAAGAAAACAAAAATAAAATAAATTCATTATAGCATGTTAACACCCTGGTCAAATTTCTTTCCTTTCTTTCTTTCTTTTTTTTTTTGCCTGAATTCTGTTATGCAGATAACAAACAAGATACAGTGCAGTGAAGTGACAACCAGTAGACCAATATTTATTAGTCATTAGAAGAATGATGTTACTTTAAACACTGTAATCAACATATTGTGTTAACCTGATTCCTCCCCAGTAACTGGAGTATTGGTGTGCATGTAAATGTGTTACACTCTGCTTTAACTGTGTACCTGAAAACAGCTGCCCTACAACTGAGCCTGCTACCTTGAATCTAACTGGAGCCTGTAAGAGAACAAACAGTGTCACGCCACCAGCAGAACAAGTGTCCTTTTCATCTGGTTCTGACCTCCAGTGTCCCTCCCTGTACACCCTGTCACTGTGTGATAAACTAGGCTAAACGGGCTCTCGGCAGTGCTGACAGCAACCTAGATTCAGAGCAGGTACGGCAACAAAGAGAACGAGAGAGAGAGAGCGCGAGAGAGAGCGAGCCACGGTGAGCACAATGTAAATGTTGAAAAGGGGAAATATGAGAGAAGACAAGTAAGAGACAGAGATGTGAGAGCAGCTGCTCCATCAATCAGCAGCGCTGGTGAAAGGCCAAATTAATCAGCTCACCACCCAGGAGGCAAACAAGCAAAAAACAGATTGAGGAAGTTAGGTGGGGAGGGAAAGAGGAGGAGGCTGACAACGCTGAGAGGGGGAAGAGGGTGGTAAAGGGGGCCTGGTTGTTCGCTCCGAGTCCTATTTTCCTGAGGTCTTAATTGATGGTGATTCCACAGAGCGCGCTGCCAGACATTCACATGCCGCCGTTATTTAACTCGTCTGACAGTTTCAGGCCTGGGAAGAGAAGAGGCGGGGTATTTTTATATTTGTCTGCCAACACACAGCTCACACTGTAAGAATGTAGGCTGTTGATGCTAATCCTGAACACCTGAAAATCGACATTTTACGTATTTAGATGATGCTCTTACTCTTGGAGCTCATTGACACATTAGACACATGGGTGCTGTTGCACACGTAGTGACAGATATGCGTATTAAACCTGTGAACTTTCACAGTTCACTAATAGCATGTTTAAGATATTCTGTTTGTGTGTAACATTATTACAATGGATGTGCACGATCTCATCTGTGTTTTATTGCTGGGGGTTGCTAGCATTAGCGTCTAGCCCCTTTCTGTTAACAGATGTAAGCTAGCTTGTGCCGGCTACCTGATCCGTTCTTCATGTGCGAGTGGTCTGCATTACATTAGTGAACTGTAGGAAGTGCCAGCGATTACCTACCAAGGGAGTTTTGTTATTTGTCATTTAAATTTGAAGAAAGTTAATTTGACCTGCAGTATCAAGTTTGTCCAAGTGAAGCTGCCGTAGCTAGCTGTCCAAGATGGCGAAAAACTCGCGCATGTGCAGAACAGATTGGGTAGCCGGCACAGATCGGTTACTGACAGAAACTCTATGGTTGATTAGTCTGGTTGATAGTGTAGCATCTCTGTTTTGAACAAACTTTAATGGCACTGTCAACCAAGACCGCCGTGACCCAGCGCCTAATTTATTTGATCCTTAATCCTCTAACTGGATGTTCTACTGTGACAGCATGTCTGATTTTTAATGTTGGCCAGGTCTCACTTGTAAAATAGATTTTTGTCTCAATGAGACTTTTACCTGGTTAAATAAAGGTTTAAGTTTAAAAGTCATATCTGCTCAGGCTGAATGTGGATGGTGGTTGGTAAAGGCATTTTTTTCACCTTTCACTATCCTGGGAATGGTTTTGCTGAGCATGCATACTCTTTTCCAGCATCGCCCTACTTCATGTTCACACAGTTTCTCATATTGAGAGCTGGGAGCTGCTACGGTCTTTTACTGCCAGCCACAGAGAAACTCGACTGGAGCAATCCAGGATTAAGTGCCTTGTTCAAGTCAGGGTCCAAAATTACCACCCGCCAAGCACTGAAAACGGGCAGGAAGACATATTAGAATGAAAAATGTATATGGATTATCTTGGCCAGTTACAGTTACATTCTTTTTAAACTTCACTTGCCCTCGGCAGGGGAGATGAAATGCTAATTTTGGACACTTGTTCAGGGAGGGAAGCCTGTTTCTCTCACCTTTGGGGCCCAGATGAAAAATTCTAGAGGTCAGGGGTCAAGTATTTATACGCATTTTTGTGCTGCATCATTCACGCTTCACCTAAGGTTTGCTCTACTACACTATTGCACATTGACTTTACACAGAATCCCAGTTGGTCCAAGTCTACACACAGAAAAAAACAGATTTTTTACTCCCTTTGAAATGACACAAACTCATTTCTCAACTCTAAATCAGAACAAACATATTTCTAACCTTAATCTCAAAAACCAAAGAACAAAGCGACAGATGGGACTGTATAATGCACAGATACTATGTAAGCATTAATGCACTCACGCCATAGAGGGCGGCTTGGCGGGCGAAGGGACGTCTCTGATCCGGAGGAGGACAGAGGCTGCTGCGGGCTGTAGAGGGACGACTGGCTCTGGGAATCAAACAGGCCGGAGAGCGCTGGAGGGAAGACAGTAAAACACTCGCACGTCAATTTATGCCAACCGAACGTCATGACCCCAAGCTCATTTCATCTCACGGAACAGCCATTTCATTTCTGGAAAAAATGTTCTTTATTGATTCGATAATAAAAATAAGAAATTGGAACAAAATTATTTATTGACCTGTACAATATAATGTGCCGTTTTAAAGCTCTTAATGCAAAGATCAATAACTCTTGAAAAACAAACAAAACAAAACAAAACAAAAAACTATTTCCCACCATGTAGGTTTTCCACGTTGGGTGACATACTGACAACAGTTCCTACCTTTCATGGTTTTGGCGTGGGTCTCGGTGCTGCTCTCACACACCGAGTTGAGGAATTCATCCACTTGCTTGAGTGAAAGTGAGTTGTGCAGCGTCTCCAGTGGATAGATAGAGGGCACCATAGAGCAGCCTTCAAAACCTGCATTACGGAGGAGATAGACACAAACAGATCGAGTCGCACCACCCCTCCATCACACCTGGGAGGAAGAGTGGTGATGCTACAGACCCCTGTGCACGTGGGCTGATCCTGTGGCCGCCCGCTCTCTCATTACTGGCAGGACAGAGAATTAACTTTGTCCACGCTGGCAATTTTGACAATTAAGTCCCAAAATCCACCTGCCGTTTTCTTAGAGCGGAGATTAGAGATTTTTAGAGCAGACCTCCAAATGATAGTGGGTTACCTTGTACAGTAGGCAAGCGTACCAGCAACTGCCAAAATTGTATCAGCATTATGGCTGGCAGCTGGTGTTCATTTCCAACCCTGATGTGCTGTTGCCTGTTTGTCAGAGCAGATCTGTGCTGACACTGTGGAAATTTGCCACGTATGAGGAGGTTCAGATCAATTCACTCTAAATTCAACCACATGGAAATGTTAAAGCTAAGATGCTATTTGCTTTACATGTTGGCGTAGTGAGTAGGCAGCTTTAACCAGAGGGCTCCGGTTCAATGTTCATATGCATGTTTGACACCTGACCTGTGCATGTGCAGTTGAGTTGGAAATAAAAACAGATGTACAGATGATAGAGCTACAGAAAATATTTCCTTCAAGGATTAATAATAATGGAATAATTTAGTTAAAGACTGGTTTAGGAACCTTTTTGTAGCAAAAGGTTTTCAGTTGTTCTCTAATTTTGAATAATAAATTGACTGAATTAAAAGTGAATTGACCCAAAACCCTGGTATATAATTAAGGCACGTTTAAAATGACTTCCTCTGCCTTTGGATTAAAATGTTTTGTCTTACTTAATATCAATTAATGCGTTACATAGATTTATTTAGTTATGGGTATTTTTCACAGAATGCGATAAAACTATATCTGTGCTGAAAAATGTAACCTTTAACCACAAACAATATTGTGCCACGGCACACTGACTTTCACACACAAACTTCTCGGTAAATACATTCCAGTGGCATTCAGTGCAGCCCAATGAGGAAACACCATGATGAAGCGACACCATTACAAGAAGGAATGGATGGAGGGTGAAGCAGCGCTTCGAGTCTATCCATCTCCCCGGAGAGCATGCCAGTCAGCCTTGCATTTCTCCCTGATTAATGTGCTATGACTACAGAGTTTTCCAAGGCGACTCCCCAAAACAGCTTGTCTGATACTGTAACGACACAAGCAGAGCGAACTGCAGTCACTGCTTAATGGACAGGAACCATCCAAGGCCTTGTGGGGCAAGACATCAGTTTCGCCTGTTGATAATTTGTACATCTACCTTTTGGTGAGATTAATCAGCGTTAATGTAGTTTCTCACGGGATCATTTATGTACAATATTGTGTTACGGAAGTCAAAGAAAGCTGTAAATGGAGAGTCTTGAAGCAAAAATACACCCTCAGATTGTCTCACACTGTTAAATGGCACCAATTTGTGATGTTCAAAGCGTTCCTGGGATTGTTTTGTGATAAAGTGCTGTAATCTTCTTTCTTGCTGGACTGCCTTCCCCTCAATCTGCCATATCTACTTCTACTTCAGTTAGTGATTTCCTAAATTCCCCATGTCTTTGAACAACCGGCTGAGAACAGCCGTGAACTCGTTCCATTCAGTTTGAGTAGGTGGAGAGAGTGATATCTACGGCTAGAGCAAGAGCAAAAGGATGAGGGTTTTCAGTCAAGAAAAAATCATGTACCTTTGAGGCCTTGCTGCAGCGGCCCAGGTTCGATTCTGACCCGGGCCCTTTGCTGCACGTCATTGCTGTCTCATATTAATGTCACTGTGCAATAAAACATAAATGCCAAAAATAAAATTAATAAACAAATAAATAAACAGAATCTGACTCCTTACCTCTACTACATGGTGCCTCTACATGCTATCTCTCCCAATGTTCCTGCTGGTTGTTACTTTATAACGTCTTATGAAGCAGCACGAAAATAATCTAAAAAGACTTATAAGATGGTTTTTCATTGTCTCCCCCTCCTCCCTCTCTTTGCTGCAGCCCTTCCTCTCCATGTGGATATCAAATTCAGCTCACACACCAGATGCAGCGGGAGCAGAAAACACTGATGCTACACTGCAGCATTCACTCAACCTGCACAGACATATGCAAAGAGCGGAGGACAGGAAAGAGAAGACAGAAATATCTGGAGGGGCAAAGGAATAAAATGTAAGTTCGGGGGACAGAGCAACAAACACTGCCAAAATCTCAGTCTATTCAATGTCTGTAGCGAGTGACAACCAAGTGTAACTTTAAACATCTGCAGGTGATTACAGACAGTCTTCTCTGCTGACTGCAAAGAATAATTGTGCAGCTCCGTCAGGGTGACACAGCGCGCCAAGACGTGCTCCAGAAACTCTACAAAATCAGCAGTTTATGAACAGGCCACTGCTTAATTAGCCAATTAAAATGAGGGATGAGACCATGACCCAGATCTTTCATCAGACACTCAAATATCTGTCATGTGGCCAGGATACCAAAAACATCTTTTGCAAGTGCTAAGGGAGACACAATGGTACCCAGTTGTGACCTCCCACAGCGCAACTGCCAAGTCAGTGCCTTCAAAACCTCCTTTTTCGAGACCAACTCTTTTCTACAGATGGAGTCGGATAAGTGGTGTGCTCTAGACCTCATTACTGAACACATGTCCACTTCTGAGGGATGTTTTCTGTGAGAACTGCAGCTTGGGAGAGAAGAGGCTGGCTGTAGCCTTGGAACTGCAGTGAGAGGACCTTTGTTTTTCCATGATGAACACGGTTAGTTTATGGCTATGCACATTCTGGAACCAAACCCTAAACATAATCCTAATCTTAACCTCCTTTCCTGACAAATATAGCCACAAAGTGTTTTAATATGGAAAAAAAAGGTCCTTTCCCTGTGGATGCCTCTTGCTGTGGCTCCAAGGCAGCAGCCAAACACTACTGGCTTGGGAGGAAACATGCACAGGTGCAGTGCAGTCCAGGCAAGCGCAAAACCCTTCCATGGAAGAGTTTGTTTTTGGGTAACATCCACCCAACATGCATGTAGAGCAAGAAGCCTTGCTTGTGCAGTTTCTAATATTGAAGTATCACAAAATATGGTTGCATTACCAATCAAATGCATAGCAGCCATGATTCAATGGCAAGAAAGAGGAAATCTTTATCTTGACATTGCCTTTTCTTTTTCCAAAAAGGACTTTAGTTAGTGGGCAGAATCTTGTCCATGGCAAGACTGGGTACAAAACTGACACTGGACATCTGCGCCAGTTAGGACCAAAGTATGCAAAGGCAGATTAATCTTTTCTAAACTGAGTAGCAAGTGATGAATACTCATGCAAGAACATAGAAACAAAACAGGAATACGTTTGGAGAGAGAGAGATGGACACAAAACGAAATAGAGCAAGAAGGATAAATAGAAACACCCAAGCGGGGGCGGCAGACAAGTGACTGAAACAGGTCAAAATTAAAAAAATAAAAGGGAAGCAATTAACACTATGCAAAGCTCAGGCTGCATTGCCAGCATCCCACTTGCCCGAGCACTGCATGAATCGGGCTAGGAGGACGTGAGCGGGGTCTACAGGGGCTGACCGTGGAGCGACTCAGGGAGTTCCTGGCCGGACACCAGCCAGTTCTTGAGGAGGCGGAGGTGGTAGGGGCAGTGGTGCAGGTGGTGGGCCATGGCCCCGTCCACAGCCAGAGGGGGAAGCCCCAGCAGGGCCGGCTCAGCAGAAAGCCCCCCCAGCATCTGGGCTACATGGTGCTCGTCTGGGGGCTCTGAGGAACAAGAGGCAGAGCAAGGAGAGAGGAGAGGAGAGCACAGTGGAGGAGGAGGAGGAGGAGGATGACAGCAGCAAAGAAAGGGGCGGTGCCAGAGATGTGCACAGAGCTAAAGGAGCAGCGGGGCTGTCGGCTGGAGGATTGTGTTTGCACAGATTGGCTAGATAAAGAAATACATCAAGAAAAAACATGCTCAAATACCAAAATGTATGGCAGTCTCCATCTTCATAACTGCTTACTTGGCTGGACATTAACTTGATCAATATTTTGACTGTTGTAGACCAACTGACTCCAAAAGCACAACACTATGCAGTTAGCTGCTACAGACCCACCTTCTCAATTTCAAAGCCAACAAAGTTCAAACAAAGTTACTCAGAGGTCAGGTGCAGACAGCACTAAAGCAGATCGAAGTCAATAATCCGTATTACCACGGATAAAAAGGAGTCAATGAGGACGCTACAAAATGACAGCAAACTCTGGAGACCACAGACATACATCTTCAAATTACAAGGCAACACAAGGGTCTTAAAGGCATCAATAACATTATTCTGGCACATAGGACTTGACCTATGGTTGGCATCGAAGGGTTACGTCTTATTAGAAGATGGTATTTGGATGGGATAACCGAGATAAGACAGAATGCAGGTGCCAGTGAGTGAAACAGTGGCAAAGTAAAAACAGCTGCTCTTTATTTTCAATTATAAAAGTCTGAACAGTCTGAACATCCAGTGACATGCCATAGCTAACAGTGTAAATCACTTTGAAATCCTAATCATTCCAAAAAGTTAAACCATTTGTCACTGTTTAATGAAGCATTCATTCTAAAATATTTTATATTTACTGTAAATAACTATAATTTTCATTGAAGACATGCAAGAGTCAACTGACCCCAAAAATGCCAAATGAATTCTGACTTAACTTTTCTTTCACTACCAAGATAAGTCCATGGGGATGAACAGGCATCACGCTTTCTCTATTACAAAATGTCCCTTTTGTGGCATAAAAACACAAGGACCTTTATCAGATGTGTCAACAACAGGGGGAACAGATTTGATGAAGAGAGCTCAAGAGTCAGTGCTTCTCCTTGGGCTTAATCTCCCTTGAAGGCAGCATATGAGCATGATTCCTTTTCCTTCAATGTTCAACTGACCAAAAACTCAACTATATGAAATATAAAAACCCACTGCTAAAACTCACAGTCCACAGTATGCTGTCCTGTACTCTGATACACTGTGCAATGTAATATTTGATTCAATGCCAAGGTTATGAGCGAGCAAGGCAGACTGTTATGATTGGTCTGTTGCCACCATTCATCATAATGGGAAGCTCATCAGTGCTAATTGCCTAATTTTCTCAGTGAACCCGAAGGTTCACTCGTGACCTGGCAAGCCGGTCATTCAAATCAAAATTAATAAAAAATTACTGATTCGATTTTTTGTTGTTGTTATTGTGTAAACTAGCAGCACAAATGTCAAGCATATGTTTCTACTTGAACAAAAGAGATTATGTTAAGTGTTTTATTCCAAAGCACAATAATGATTTAGTGGAGGAAAAAAAAGCCTGCTTTGATTTATGACTTTGATTTATGGGGTATTTTTAGTTTAGATTATTTGACAATTTTTAAAATACATTGCACATAATACAGGCATTTTAAAATGATCACAAATAACACAAAAAGTCACAGATTTATTTCCACTGTAGTCCTTGATTGCACATGTTACTGTTTCAAAAATAGCCATTTCTCATTTTGTAATTAATCTGCTCTTATTTCGTCAATAAGGTAACATCTTCATGTCAGCAGGTTTTAGAGAGCCAAACTGAAACTTTGGAACTGAAAAAAAAAAAAAAAAAAAAATCTAAATCAAACTAAAGAAACGCATCTTGCAACGAGCAGAAATTAACTAGATTAAATGTCAAGAGCATAAATTTCAATTATGTTCAGTTAAGTAGATACAATTAAACAAAAAGTTCTGTATATCATATTAACCCTCTTCTGTACTGCGTGGGCACTGCAAGGATGAAAAAAGACCTCTTATAACCATATTTAAGACTTTTCAAGGCCTTCAATTTAGCTATTTTATTTTAAGACTTTTTAACATCAGACCTATTAATAAAGATACCTTGTTAAAGAAGTCATACTGTACGTTCCTCACATACAGAACAAACTGATGAGAAACATTCATCACTGAAGTTCCCGGGTGTTCGTCCAAATCTCTGTCAGCATCATATCAGATCTCTGAATTACTCCAGCTTGTAAATCTGAACCCACAAGTCAGGTGATCCTGGTACTTGGACGACTCGTAACGCTCCTGCTCAAACTTAGATTAATTTCAGCCTGGTTAAGCTGTCAACGCTAAACAGACTGCTTATATAAACCTGACTATTCCAGAACTATTTCAGAATTTTTTTTTTGGTAAACTTAAGTTTTTTTTTATTCAACTTGAAGCAAACACACAAATTTCCTTCAGAAAACTGTTACCTCAAAGCCTTTTCAAGTTCTTCCTCTTCTTCTTATCATTATTATCATTAGTAGTTTTATTATCATTGTTGTTATTATCATCATTATTATTCTAAAATATAAACAGGTGCAACCCCAGTCCGATATAATTCCTTGATTCTAAATAAAGTCCTTTACCAGGGTAGATAGTTACTTTCCTAGCAGCTCCATGCATCCTGCCATGCAAAAATCCAAATTGATTACATCAAGAAAAGTGTTAATCCATTGGGCTTTTGTAATTGAGTGTGGGAGTCAGTTTCAGAGCCACTGATCCTAAAGGGGAGAGTCATATCAAAATATTAGAGGCTACTGCACAGAACGCAGCTGTGTGCTGTGCAACCGCTCTGAGTTTGCCCTTTAAATTTTCTTCTGCCTCAGTTTATAAGAGCCAACAGGACCGCTATCAGTGAACTCCATCCATGCACGACTAGTCCCTTCTACTTTGTTGTACAAAACTGCCTGAAACATGTTCAAGAAAGGAATGTCACACTGCTTAAATAAAAAATAATGGAAAAAAGGAGAACTCAGGCTCTGATTAAGTTCACAACAGCCGCTGTTTGCAAAAGGAAACTTTGCACTGAGCAAGTGATCATCAGCACCTGAGATGGTATAATGGAGTTTTCATTTTTATAATACTGTGGTGTGATGAAAAGCAGAATATTATTAAAAAATATTCGGGTGTCCTTCCTTCTGGGTTAGCCTAGAAAGAAGGACACTCAAACACTGCCATCACCTGCTCAGAGGTTATATTTATTAAAAAGTAATATTTCTGTCACATAGACGGTGTGCAGGTGTCTGTCCTTCTAGTTCACCGCTAACTCTCCAACACAGTTTTCACAGATTCACATCCACAGGATCTTACTAGAGCACTGTTAACCAAATAAATCAGATAATATGACATGGCTACAAAAAAACAGAAATCCAATTCTCACTCCAAGTCACAGGAAGCAAATCTTTGTCACAAGTAATAAGATAATAAAGTCAGAAAAAAATCACACTTATTGAAAATTTTGTTCAAAATCCTGGTAGTTAATTCTTTTGAGAGTGGTTGATCTGTTAATGATTTTTTGAGCATGCTCACTTTTAATCCACTTCTACAAAATACTGCCAAAATGCTAAATAAATGAGTGAAATTTACCATAAGTCATGTACCATGTTCTCTCACCCACAAATGAAATTAGTAAATTATCAGGCAGAATGAATAAAACCATTTGGCTGTGTTACGGACAGCCAAATGAATTTTGGATACATTTAAAAACAAATAACTAATTGTCTTGATCTAAGAATAACTGCATAGTAGTAATTGTGGTGAAATTTAAGCAAACTGTATAACAACTGAAAAGTTTAATAATTTTATAGTTTTTGCAGAAATTAGAGATGGATTTTATAAACTTTACTTAGGCCTTTTGATGCAAGCTGTAAATCTGTTGCATGTACATCTTATTATTAAATGAATTTACAAAGTTTGGAGTTTTAAATGGTTGCTGAGGAAGGCAGATTAAGAAAGAAAGAAAGAAAGAAAGAAAGAAAGAAAGAAAGAGACTAATGCCCTTTTGCATCCAGTCATCTTCTGATATTGCAAATCTTACTAATTTTCTGAGGTTCAAACTAAGTACAATAGTAAGTACAATATAGTTGCAAATGCTCAGTAAACTTCTATGATCCAAACTACGACACAAATGGAATAAATGAGTTGAAAGGAATGGGTTGGATTGACAAAAAGTGCCAGTGAAGTGCAAGTTTAAGTCAAGTGTTATGGTAATGACAGTGTGCACAGACATCCACACATGGAAATATATCATAGGAAGGATATATTTTCCACACACACACACACACACACACACACACAGTACATCCATGCTGTGGAGGGACAGCAGGATCAGAGAGGCACATGAACAGGTGCAGGCAGAGCAGGTGGTGTTAGAGGTGAGGGTCGAAAACAACACAAGATTCAAACACCCAGGTGTGTGGTGAAGCAGAGGAACTCTTGAGGAAAAATTGGGATCTTGGAGACGTTTAATTTTTTTTTAAATTACGCAGCCAACGTCAAACCCCAATCTCAGAAAACACAGGAAATGTTTTCCCCCATAAAGGTCATGCAAGATGAGGAGTTTCGAGATATACTTGAAAAAAAAGGCAGACATACCATTAGTCGGATGCCTGGCAAACGACACAGAAAATCTCTTTACTGCCGGCATAGAGAACAGCTCTGAGGAGATAAGAAAGGTAACTGGTATTACTAGGAATGCTGGCTCCTGGTACCTGTGTCTGCCTGTTTTTGTGCTTGTTTGTGTGTGTGTGTGTGTGTGTGTGTGTGAGCTTATGAGAGAAAGAGGGAGGGAAAGGGAGTCGGGCAGAGAAAAAGAGAGAGAATGAGAGAGCGAGTCGGCATGTCGATTCATCAATGTCCGTTTGTTTGTCTGTCTGCCAACCAAGATGTGTGAAAATGAGGGCATCTATGTATAAACAGAGCAGAGACAGACTATCAGAGGGTGTGAATGGAAAGGCTGTGGAGTGGTCGGAGTAAATGACGGATGTTTTGGCTGAGTGCTGTGCATGCAGAGGAGTGATACTGGGCTTTAATTTAGTGGGCATTTCAGGGTGATGGGAGACAATCTGTGAATCCAACCTCTTTTATTTTTTTTTTTTTCTCCTTTCCTTCCTCGGACCGCTATCGACTTTCTCTTTATCTCTAACAAATGAAGCGAGGGGC
>OMLF01005814.1:1140-37360 GCA_900302615.1 Holocentrus rufus | reverse complement strand
GGTGAGTACAAAAGAAAAAAGATCAACAACTCATGTTCTGCCATTGCTGAGAAAAGACCTTTGAAATTGTAGAGCTGCTATTAACAAACTGCGGCACAGATCTACCTCATGGTGGATGTGGGAAAACTCCACCGAATACAAAAGAAGATCCTCATTTGAGCTTCAGAAGTTTGACAGCCCTGAGATTACAACACCCTGTAGCTACACATCAAATTTGTGTACCGGTTAATCAGGGCCACCTTTAAAATATGTATAAATACCATCTAGCCTAGAATCTCCTAAATCATTTTTACGCTTTCATTGTTCATCATGTAATTTGTGACTTAGTGTTGCTGCTTATTGCATGAGTTGGATAATTTATGGAGGAATACAGGAAGGAAGGAAGCACCGATCAGCAAGCTTACATAAAATCTCTCTGCAACATTTGTTGCAGAGAGATTTGTTTTTGCATTGATTGATGCAAGTAATCAGTGACTCTTCCTCGCATCTTGGTGCATCTGTGCGAGTGACAGGGACGACCGAGGAGCAATAGTCAGAAATTAAGTTTTACACTCAGATCTACCAGATTTGTGTATTTGATGATTATTTCCCCTTTAACTCTACAGTAGCAAACAATATTCCTGTGATGCTTGTATGCTACTATCTGCCTGTTGGTTTGTTTGCAACAGTGGTACAGTGGTGTCATATTTCCATACTGCACGATTTGAAATAGCCCCCAATATTTGTTTTTGGTTCTTTTTCAATCATCCTTCTTCCTTCCTACCTGGTCTTGCCAATACCTTATAAAACACCAGGCACATCAAAATGTTTGAAAAGGCATATACCTTAAAATGTTCTGCACGCATTGTTCTGGTGTCAATATTTTGTCTGTGAGTTGGTTGAATTGAGCGACCTCAGCTGAACCGAGTCTTGCTTTCACAGCCTTTGACTCACTGCTGTCTCCACAGAAATATAATGAATAAAACCGGACTCCTTATTCAAATCAGCCGTTCTGAATTGTCATTTGGTGGGTTCACTTAAGATGGCAGGCATATAATTTACGATAACATTGTCATGGAAATGGATGCGGCTTATTTCCATGACAACATTATCAAAAAACATTTTTTTGGGGGGGGGATACTGAAGGAGTTTACCAGGATGCAGCAGGGAAGGGCTCTTTCCTTTCTAATCCTCTGGCTTTCTCAGAGCTTCTCGGCCCTTCATTCCTGGACTAACCTTGGCCATCCGCAAAGCTCTTTAGTCATGGGGCAATACCCTGGAATTTGACAGAGGACAAATTGAAAAGGGACATCCTGACAGAAGAGGCAAACACATTTAAATTTGTTTCAAGGGACTTGAGCGCGGAAATCACTAACTGCGGAATCTCTTTTGTCACCTGTCACTCCGTGTTCAATCCCACCCGGGGACATTTTTCTGCATTCCCTTAACCAGTGTTTTACTGTTCATCAAGTCAACCGAGACTTTGCAGCTGATGACGCAGCTGCAGAACATCCCTGAAAATGTTTACGGAAGGTATTATGTTTATACATTACCCTGCCACCTTGGAGCACGGGGTAACAGAGGGCTGAAGGAGTCAAATCAAGTGCATTTCACAACATGCTTCTACATTGGAGAACGGGAGAGATGAGGGACAGGACACAAGCATCAATAATTGCAGAGGAGGGATGGAGGACAGGATCAATAGGACAGTTTGGAAGCACGAGGCCCCCAGGAGGACACACAGCAAAGAAAAAAAACAGGAATTTTACTAAGTGGAGGAACTGAAAAGAAGGAAATGGTTAGGATGAGGATATGAACCTCAGTTAGGTTAAGGGTTAATGTCTAATTATTAATCTGGTTGCATAGCAAGTTACTTAAAAGTTGATTTTTTGACACAAAACAATTTATTGGCTAATCTAATCTCTCAGACTTCAATGAGAAATTCATAATTGAAATTTTGCTTGTACGAAAATGCACCACTCCGATGTTTATATTTATTGGTATGGCCACTTGGCATTGATTGGATTTCATCAGACTCAATACAGCTTTGCAATTTGTATTTGGTGGAGTGCAGTCAGTCACTGAACATTTGCTATGAGATAGCAAATGGGCTCTTGCTGAAAGGAGAACTGGCATCCAAGGAAAAATTAAAATTCATCACATTAAGCTGAAATTGCAAATGTCTGATTAGGAGGAATATCAGACTGCGATCAACACAGGCACTGCTGTCATCCGCGGCCAACCCAGATTATTTTCCTCTGTTAAGCAGCTGTGACATCCATGATTTTCAGTTGTTGTTAAAGATCTGTTGACCCCTACCTCGTCTCGCCTTTCGTGAAGAGCATCTCTTCCATTTTCTCAATCTTGCGAGAGAGAGAGAGAGTGTGTTGCTGATGTCGCCATTTGGAGGGAAGCCACATCTGTTTGTCAATTATGCCATAAATATAAAGAAGGCTGAAGAAGCATTTATAGAGTGTCCCTGCTCAGGGCCAGGGATGTGTCATGACATCATCATGCCGGGGATGATTGGTAGAGACGCTCAGGTTATATTTCATGCTCTGCCACTTTAGAGGAGAATGGGATTGTAATTAAAAGATACGACTGCTCGCATGACTGCTCATTCTTAATTGGCAGCATATGAAACTCTGGTAGTGCACATTGAATAATACAGTATATGTTTGAACGGAGGGGATACTGTGGGACGGGGGGATATTTTTGGTCTGTTCTCTTAGTTTTTTTTGAGTAGGGAATAGATTTTGAAGTCAGTCTCTAAAACACAGGACTCATCATTGGCTTATTCTCCTCTTTGCCCTCTTGTTCTAGATTTGATTTGTATTTTTTTTTTTTTAACTCGAATGACCCTGTGCTTTTTTCTCTCTAACAGAGGTCTGCACCTGGACTTCCCTCATTCTCCGTTCAGTGCCATCTACGGGGTACCCATCAACAGCCCGGGGACTCTGTACCCAACTGACCTGCCCCCTCCATACGAGTCTGTGGTGGGGCAGACCCCTGCCAGCCAGGTGAGTAATGAAACAGCGCTGACTACCACTGTACAGGCAACCGAGCATAAAACAGCACGTTAATGCGTTTCTCAAGGTGGAGAACATGCCACTATGGAGGTCAGATACCTCATTTGCCTTGAAAGGTAGCCTACATAAATTTTTACATATATTCCATGCACTTTCATAGGTTCCCTAACAGCTTGCCATCACAATGCTTCCTGCTCAGCTCCCCTTTTCTTAATCGGCACTCTTGTTTTGTAAAGTGTTTTCTTGTTTCTCATTTTCATCTGTTTAAACAAGGCATTGTGATCATGCTGTTTTCAGCGAGTTTGAGCGCTTTGACAAGGTAGTCTGTCAGTCACACGGCGAAAAATTTCCACCAGCTTTAATTCAATCTGAATGTCATCTGTTCAGAGAGCCCTCCTTTGACTGTCGTGTCGGACTGATCAGAGCGTTTCTCCAGCTGAAGAGAGGCTCAGATTATCACTCAATCTCACTGCTTGCAGCTAGAAATAGCTGGGAAACCATCTGAAGAAAATCCTTGATCTTTAATTGTATTTTTAACATCATGTGACACTTTGGATTTTTTTTCCTCCCCACATATTTCCATAAAACACGATTACTTCATAGCTCCCTAGACACACGCTTTGAACAGTATCATCTAATAAGGAGCTATGATGGAGGTAAAATCAATAGAGGGTTTTCTCATGTGCAGAGGATTTGAGTGTAGGTGGTTCTTGTGGTGGAGGCAGTACAGAGGGAGTGACTGATTGATTGACTGAAGAAACAGCTAGAGGGGAGATGCAGCTCAGAAACTCAGCGGATGATTCCAGGCTGGAGGCTTGGTGTGGCACTGTATTTGAAAAATAATGTATATTATGCATATTATGTACTCAGTCATACACTGTGAAAGGCGTGGTATTAAATCTATTACCACGCATCTTAAACTGAGGAAATTACTGCTCGTTTGGGTGATGTGGTCTTATAGAGACCTCTACAGACCAAATGGAGGTATTGAAAATTAGATGCTAAACTGTTAGCGCAAGAGTGTGCTCCTGTTACAGTGGAGATCAAGCATCTGTAATTTGGCTGATAGATTGTTATACTGCGCAAGACAAAGAAGCACACTTTATGTACCTATGCACACACGCCTCCCTGTTCTGTTCCTCAATTCCCTCAAAGCCACTTCCTTTTACTCAATCTGTGCTATTGTAATAAAACCTTTCCTTCTACAGGTAACTACCAGCATGGAGCAGCAGGCCACTGAGTCCAGTCTGTGTGAGAGGAACACCACTGCAGGACTCAGCACTCAGGGTAAAGTCAACTTCCATCATGCCCAGCGAACAGAGGGTTGTTCCTCCTTTTCTAGACCTCATACTGATGTTATCCCTGTCTCTGTCTGCAGCCTCAGTGGACAGTGCATCCCTGATGGTGTCAGAGGTGGCTGATCTGCAGGACCACAGCTGCTCCTCAGAAGACTTGTGCTCCCTGGAGGTGCAGGGCTCGGACTCCTCTCCGTACGGCACGCTCCACACCGCCCCGACCGACGGGAGCTGCACCAGCCTGGAGCTTTGCACGCGCGGCTCCTCGCGTTGCCACCGCGGCCGACCCGGTGCCACGGCTCGCCCCAGTGACACGGGGTACAGCGAGTCCTCTCATACCCAGGAGTCTCTCGTGCGCTCCCCAGATTGGTCCTCGGAAAACGTTAGCAATCTGGACCACGAGGATGGCACAGACATCACACACACGTGCGAGGAGCTCAGAGCTGCCATGCACATGTGTGACGAGCTCGCATCAGCCAAACACGTCCCAGAGGAGCCGCCTAAAGCATCAACACACTCCCTCATTAAATCGAGAGCGGTGAGCCGGAAGCTCACACTCCCTGTCACTATCCCCCCTCCACCTCAGCCTTGCTCCCCCACCTCTGTAGCCTCATCTGGGGGAACTTCAGCCCTAAGCCCTTTGGCCCCTTCTCTTTCCCCATCCCCTCCTGCCAGGCCTCGTGGCCCCAGGCTGTGTTTCAGTGTTTGGTCACCCTCCTCCGCCTCACAACCCCCCTCTACCTCAGCCCGAAGTGGCTACTCGCCCTCAGAGAGGCCTCGGGGGCTCCGTGCAGCCAGGAGATACCGAAAGCTGGCACGCATTGTCCGCTCCACCAGTGACCCGATATCCTGCTCCTCCACATCAGGAAGTAAGTGTTGTTTTGAGAAGATTTTTATAGTACAGCTTGCTTACCTCACCTAAATGTTTCCAATATGATCAACCTTAAAATGTTCCTATGAAAAAATAATTTTGCCAGCTAATACGAGTTAGTGCCATTATTTTTTGTACGTGTGGCTTTCTTTGCCCACATTAAGGTTTTTGTCTCCCTCTATAGGTGAAAGTTGTGGCTGCGCCTCTGCAAGTAATCCTGCTGAAGATTCAGCTCATATGTCACCAGAGCAAGGTAGCGTTGTACAAATTGTGCATTCACATGATGCTGGGGATATCTGATATACGAATTTATTTTTAAGTCAGCTGCTAAACAGCAATGCACTGATGTGCTATATTGTCACAAAAATCAAACTCAGAAGATGAAGTATAAGCAAACCCAGACGTATTGCAACTTAACAAGCTTAATTAACCATCTTAATTTGCAGAAATGTTGGTTGTAATGGTTTGTCAGGCTAATTACAAATGTGTAATAAGGTGCATATGCATGCAATTCTTTTTTCTTATTCTTTTTTTTTACTGTCTACAGACCCAAAATTAGATTTTTTCACCATGTTGAGAAAGTTAAAGGTTATCTTTTTTTCATAACCCAGAGACACAGGCAGCAAAATTTTCTCAGACTTTCCAATTCCGTTATCTGACCTAAATGTCTTCATGTGAACTTTCCAAGAAGGCAATTCATTTTTCAGACATAACAAAGAGAAAACTGAATGCAGAGAAAGATCCCACAGCCAGATTACTCTGTAGTTAAGTTGAGTGAGGAGATAACTGATGAAAATTTGTTTTGTCAGTTGGATCAGTGCTAAAAAATGATTTCTGACTACGAACTATTAGCATTAGTCTTGGTTTTAGAGATGATGGGTTTTAACTTTTTTTTTTTTTTTTCTCGGTGTGTCCAGACCCAACAGAAGCAAGTGGAGCCAAACCCAGTAATGTGGGGGTCAGGAAGCAGCAAAAGGAGGGCAGAAAAGTCGATATTCACCTCAAATCCCGTGCCCTGCATACACACGCCTCCCATGAACGCCCGCACTCCCTCGCTGACCTTAAGACATACAAAGACACCAAAATATTGGTGGCCAAGTTCCTGGAGCATTCAAGCTGCAGTCTACCTCCTGAAGTCCAGCAGGTTGTCAACAACATCAAGTGTGTCATCAAGTCAGATGAGAAACACATGGAGGAGGCCATTTTCAGTGCCAATGTCATAGATCAGGTAATGGAACTAGCCAATGTTAAACCGCCAGTTTTGGGGGAAAGTGGAATGATAACTGATTGCGGGCCATTCTTGTGTTTTACTGATCTTCACACTATTGATTAGTGGTGAGCAAAATTAGAGATGCTGACAGGAATATGGCTGTAGACCTGGCAGTTGATTTTCTGTCACCATAAAAAAAAGATCTCTCCCATGAACCCTTTTGAGTTCAAATGAACCCATTCTGCTGCTTGACACTTGTGAGGGTTTTAGAGTGGAGGTGACATGCACTGATTTTCTATTTTCAATTGATAATTAAAAGAAAAGGTTCACATCACAGCTCATCCCACTAATGAAAAAATAAGGGTGCGACCTGATTTCTCATTTGTGAGAACATCAATACTGCTGTGGAAAACATTATGGGGATTACTACAATCATCCATTATGAAGTTATTTCCAATGAAATTTCACTGTTACATAATTGATCGATACTTACAAGTATGGTAAAATGCAGCTAATTCCATGGGCATGGGATTTTCATGACAGCAGTGCTCACTTTTGTGAGTGAATTGTATTGATTTCTCTCCTTTTCTCCCACAGTCTAATTCAGTTCACTTCGATTGCATTCAACCCACAATTTGTCTGCATGAATGGTATGCAATTAACACTGCCACAGCATGTAAATACTCTTCCCTCTTTCCCGCTGTGTTATGCTGCAAAGGTGATGACCCAGTCACAGCGCATCATAGGCAGCCCCAGGAAGCGTGGGCACGAGGATCTTCACCTCCAGAGCTGCGGCGCTTTGAGCTCCTCCCCTTCCCTTTCCCAGCGTCATCCCAAACACCCGCCACAGACAACCAGCACCTCCACCAACCCCCTGGACTCCCCCTCCTCTGAACACAGCCTTGTGTGCAGAGAGACCATTCTCTGACCACTCTCCCAACAAGGACCCGCGTCAAACCTCTGAGGGCATTCCAGGGTGCCGCCCTCGCAGCCACGCTGTGCTGTCCAGACGATTTCTGTGCACCGATTAATACATGTTCAGGCGTGGCGAGATTGTTCATCTGCACAACGTGACTGCAGTACAGGCAAACTGAAGTGGTCTCCTCTCTCATAGTGCCCTGTGAGACCGTGCCAAGACATCAGCAGAAATGGTAGCAAACTCGGACTGAGCCTGCCAGTGTCTGTAGTGGCTTCTTTCTCATCAGAAAAACAACAGAATGTTCTCCCTCAGGGGATCTTTTCTACTTACTTTCATCTCTTTAAAAAAAAAAAAAACACAGCTGGTAATGAAGTTTGGACCTGGTGACTGGACAACAAAGGGGATTGTGTTATCAGTATTCTACTTCTCATCGTAAACGGAAAGAAAAATGTTTGTATTAAACTGTGAACTGGACTGACTGGGCACTGCGAGCCATCTTTTGCAGATTTTGTGGAATTGTTACTGATAAGTTGGTGAATATTTTGTGGTGCCGCTGGTTCAAGAACTTCAAAGATGTGGATTATTTAACTTACCTCAGTGTGTTACAATTCTTATCAGTGTTACAATAAAGTATGAGTTTGTACCTTGTGGTTTGCTTTCTTTTTTTAATGAACAGGAATGTCTACACGGTTGTGTTGAAGACAGTCAGCTCAAGAATATGATAAAGAGGGAACCTCAGATAACCTGAGAGAAAAACAAAACCAACTGGATTAAGCTCTACTGTTGTAACAGGACATGACTTGACAGTTTTCAGACCTTTTGCCTCCAGAAATGTAGTGTGACAACAGTGGGGTAAAAAAGTATCAGTGGATATCATTGTATATCCCACTTCTAATTATAATCTTTATCATACAACAATGTACTATGCAAACAAAAAGTGACAAGATAAATATAACAGAAAAAATAAAATAGAGTCAGTCAAATCATATAAATAATTGATTGACCAGTTATTTTTAAAATAACAATGATTTAGCCTGACTAAACTCCTACTACTACTGGGAGTTCACAAAATCTTAATGCTGAGTAAAAACTGACAGGCAACCAATGCATTTATTATCTGTAAATAACTTGCTGGCAGAATTACCCTAACAAAAGTCCCATATTAAAGTCCTGTTATATTTCCCAGGGCACTCAATTGTGATTCTCAGTAGTGAGTTTAGAGCAGAGGTGTATGAAGACTCTAAAAGCATCTGGTTCACTTGGGTTCAAAATTGGCTGGGAACCAGTATTGCTTCTCATAACCCCCTCTCTACCATCTTTTATTTGCTTCACTGCAAATCCTCTAATTAAGCAGAAATGTCATAAAATCATTTTGAAAAGGACAACTCCCTAGAAATTCAAAGGTTTGGGGGACTGGGGGCATGAAAAGAAAAAATATTGAAAAAAATATGCCACTGAGCATTCATTTCTGGTGAGTTTGCACAGTAGCATGTACATATCCTTTCTAGTGAGAAAACGCAATAACAGAGATGAAAATACTATAATCACATATAAAAACTATAAGTTTAGAATTAAGTGTAATATGAATTGAAATGATTTATTGAAATCCTGCCAAAGTAGTTTGTTGAGCAAGATATTTTCCATCTCCATTTCGGCAACTAAAACAAATACCATACAAGTATTCAATCAATATCACCATTTCTGGATTGTGTCACTTTATTTATTCAAAACAGATAATACTGATTTGGAGTATCTTTTTCCATGCTCAATCAGTGTCTTGATATGACACACCTGTGCAGTAGATGGATTGCCAAATCAAAATGTATTAAATCAAATGTAACTTTATTTGGCAAAATTTTGAAGATATAAGCTCTTTATGCGCCCTTAAGTTTTTTTTTTTTGTTTGTTTGTTTTTTCTTTTTAATAAAACTGCTGCAAAATTGGAGCAATATCAGTGTTGCAGTTTTATTACTGTCCCCTACAGGAATACACAGAGACAACTGTACGAGTATCATAGATTCCACAGGTTTGGGGAAAAAAATACTATAAAGCATAAATATTTTATTTACTGTAACACACACTATTATGTAGACCATATATAAAATCCTAATGATTTTTAATATTGGTACTTTTAATATAGAAATATTTTGCGGTTGCGCACTGTTATTTTAGGCTTATAAATTCTCCTCTAACTCATCAGTTTAATGCAGTTTTGACCTGCCAATTCAAAGATGAGACTAGCATCGGTTCCTTGGGTACCAGTATTTTACACTGTGCAGAAACCTCGCGATATTTGGGTCACCATGATGCTTTTCATGATTTAAGTACAGTCTTTACTCGTTCAGCATTTTGGATATATATAGACTAAGTCCACCACCTGCACCCCACCGGTATGCAAACGGGCACATACCATGTCAGCCCCACGAGACCCCCGCCGAGATTTATTGCTCGCATAAAGTAAAACAACAGCATATGTGCAGCAAACCACTGCCACGCTTGCTGTGTGCTGCAGAACGCTGGATAGAGACACCACCTCTATTTTGAAAGATATCTGCGCTCTAAGACCGGATGTAACGTGGACTGTGGAGGACTTCACAGTACGGAGGAGAACAGAGCGGGTTGGGCTGCGATTCACAGAGAGAGCAGTGTAACAGGAAAGTCGTGTCTTTAGGTGGTGTTTAACAAGGGAGGGTTGGTGTTATAAACAGGGTGAAATTCACGCTTCGAACGAACAGACTAGCCTTTTCTCTCTTGAGGAAAATGCGCCTCCTCCCCTCCACCAAACAAGTACTGTAGTAACGTTAGTAACCTTAGCTAGCTAGCGTACGGTTGTTAGCCATCCAACGTACCAGATAACATCGAGTCGGATATTATCAGCGCTGCTTTAACAACGGCGACTCTGTAATTGAAGGATCTCCATACGTCAGTGTAGACCGACGGGTTTGTTAGAGAACCCAGATATTTTGCATTTATTTTTTTTAATTTATTTTTGCATTTGCACTTCTGACTGCCAAGTCTGCCTTCGCCTGTCCACGTCCAGTGTGGTTAACGTTGCCAGATGAGCTAGGCCACGTCCCTGCGGGTGTATTTCATCTATTGACATTGGATACATGCAGAGAGGATGACTAGTGTGCGGAAGCAGGAAGGGGAGTAAAGATCAGAAGAAGCATAGGAGAAATGTGAGAGATCCTCAACCTTAATGACTGTTTAAGTGTTTTTGCATTACCGAGCGCTTGCCGCATATGAACGGCATGTCACGTAGACAGATGTGTTGTGTACTGGGAGAATACTCGTATCGAGCTCAGTAGGTTGCGGTTACTACCTGAAGTACTTTCTGAAATGGTTGGTTTTGGTGCAAACCGACGGGGAGGCCGTCTCCCGTCCTTCATTCTCATTGCCTTGATGGTGATCATCGCCATACTGTCTTTCAACTACTGGACAGTGTCCAACAAGCACGGCCGCTTGCTGGATGAGCTGGCAGAGGTTCAGACGCAGGTGAAGCGCACGGACGCAGCCCGGAGCCGGTTGGAAAAGCGGAACTCGGAGCTGATGGTGCAGGTGGACACGCACAGGAAACAGATCGACCAGAAGGATGGAGACTACAGCGTCCTGGAGGGCAAGCTTCAGGCCCGCGAAGCGCTCATCAAAAAGTGCACAGACGATAAGGTAGGTTAAGGGCAGTGGTTCCCAACCCAGTCTTGCAAGTTTTTGTTCCCGCTCTACTCTTGCACACCTGATCAAATTATTAAGGCCTTGATGTCGATTGGCTGAACAGTAGAACCTGATCTACATGAACAGTGTACTTGAACAGGTGTGCCAGAATAGAGCTAGAGCAAAAACTTGCAGGACCAGTCCTTGAAGGCTAATATATGGAATTATTTAATGTGACTGTTCATTCACCTATAGACAGCACTGGGGGAAAGCTATGTGAATCACTTCCGATTGTATATCCCATTGTATGAACTATACACAGAAATCAAAGTTTTCTCAGATGGGGTTCCTGGTGACAATACCTTTTCATCAAATGGTCTGTGGTGAAAAGCCTATGTGGTTGTCTTTGACATGAAAAAGTTTCTTATCAGGTTCAGACTCTTTTGCATTCATCAAATGCTGCTGTGTCCAGTCAATATTCGTCCATGTAATCTGTCACTGTCATCCAGTGGCTCAGCTGATGTGATGAAGGTAGTATGGAAAGGGTCACTTCAGAGAGGTGACGTGAGTAAGTTCAATTGCTCAGTGCCTGCAAGGAGCAATTTAACATTAAGATGCCTAAAGGGTTATGTCTAAGCCAAAATGAAGCTGCAAGTGAAAGTTAAATAGTTGTCTTTATCTTAGGCCACATATTCTGGGCTAGTCTATGTCAAAAATTAAGCGGTACCTTGGACTTCGGGTGCATATTTTTAGATTTACAACACTTTATGCATAGTTTAAAATATGTAATGTATTTACTGCTTGTTCTAAAACTGGTTTGTACATAGCTCAAAAGATCCTTGGCTATATGAGAGCTAAAGCAAAGACACAATGTTGAAATGACGTGGGGCCTATTTTGTCTGGGGGCAGAGATGGTTGCAGCAGCTCTGCCTTAGACCCCATTCATCCATCCTTTGTCATCCCACCTTGGCCACTCTCACATGCATTTTTCTCCATCACTTGTTGGCAGGTGCTCCTGTCTATTGAATGATTTAACCACACTCAGCGACACATCCTTGAACCATAAGTACACACTGAAGCAGTTTTCTCGTAAAGACACAGTAGATTTTAGTAGCAAATCAGAGCCCATGGCTCCCCCAAGTGATTTTAATATCCCTTTGAATTCGGGAGAAAATTGTGTTCTTTCTATACAAATTACATCCTAGATATTGAAGTTATTATCCCTGCTACTCCTCATATCCTCTTCATTCCAGTGATGCATATTTCAAAATGGCCTGGAGGGTTGAGGTCTGATAAAACCGAGGGTGGCGTTATGCTTTAATTTATGGGTTTCAGAGTACATTGGTCAATGGTGCATGAGTTATACATGAGTTATACAACCTGCTTTGAGGCTAACATTTTGAATGCATGTGCTGTCACTCAACCTCAGGCAGGCTAATAGGATGAGGCATAGTGCTCATTCACTTTACACATTACTGATCCTAGTTAGACTAATAGTGAGTCAGTTTGTTAAAGTGGCACACTGTTTAGTCCTTTATAGATTGTAGATTTAGCTGTTCAAAAGCAACATGCCCCTACATCACTGCCCCCTCCTTGCCAACTTATAGGGTGAATAGAAGAGAGGGTCATGTTTCCTTCCAACTATTTTGCATTCAAGCTGTCTGTACTGTTTTGGTTTTGCATATTCTCAACACCTTAAGGATCTGTTAGGCTTTATGCACCAACCATGTGGGGCCCTCTGTAGGAACCAGAAGGCTATCCGTATTCCCTTGTGTCATCCTGCCCAGTGGCCCAGCCAGAAATTTGCTGGCTGTCTGCTTTCCCTGGGTCTTTTGTGTCCCAACACCCTCTAATGAACATTGGTGTTTGTCCAACTGCCCTTGGAGGCGTTTAGAGAACAGACGAAGGGGTAGGGTTCCTCTAATTTGCATCCAGTCTGCCTTGCTCACTTCACTCAGACATGCATGCATGTGTGTCCTGTGTGTGTGTGTGGTTTAGCCTCATAGTCAAGCCACAGCTGAATTGCAGTGAAATCGGTTAGAAGCAGTGGAAATGTCTGCTTGTTTGCAACATCGTATGGGACCTGATGGTGAGGAAAGGCTAGACCCTCAAGCTGTTGATTCTCAGTGGCCTAAACAGTAGTGGGATGGCAGTTGCCTAAATGCTAAAGCCTGCAGTTGGAAGGCTGTTTGCTAGGAAAAGCAGCTTGTAATGATTAACAGTCTTCTATCTCTTGTCAATTGCTGATGAGTTATTTGAGCAAAGCACTTTAAACTTCTTCCAAACTCCTTGTGTGGAGTCATTCAGCGGATATCGGTAGAACTGTTTGTACTGGGTCACTCCTAATTGTGAATGCTAAAAGTGTATGAATGTGAAGCAGGACATACATGTTTAGCAAACAGGGTCTGAAATTAACACCGGCCATATGCTGGTGAAATTTGTCTGTGGTGAATAAATCAAGAAGGGTCACATGCCACACTGGCTGGTGGCTTTTTGAGATGAGATGATTATAGAGCCTTGGCTGTATGATTGAGTGCCTATTACGCTGGCTCTAGACAAAGTTTTGGCCTTTCTTTTCTGCAAAGTTGGCATACTTACAAGAAAAAAAAACTTCTTTTTTTTTTTTTACAGAACTATGTATTATTTTGGCTGATAAACATACTATATATAAATAGTTTTGTTTACCAACCGCTGCATTTGAGCCAAAAAGTTAATTTAGCACACTGCCAGCATGCCCTCTTTAGATAAACAAAGGTCAAAGAAAATGTAGCCAATTGCTTTATACCTTTTAATGCAGTATTGTGTGGAACAGAATAGAACGCACTCTCCCTGGTTTCCTGGTGCTAGCATCAGCAGTATCCGGCTCGCTGTTTCCTTCTTTCAGATAAAGGCAGGTGTTGAACAGCAGTGGTTCCACTCCCTTCTTTATCAACAGCCCAACCTTACTTCAACAGAAGTGTATACTGCAAACAGCAAGGCGACTGCATTGCAGTGGCAGTGGTTACAGATCACACTTGAGTGGCTTTCACACGTCATATTAGACGTATGCTCATCAGGAACAGAAGATTAAACATGCAACTTCACAGGTGGGAGGGGAGACTGAACTGGGTTTACGTTTAGGCCCTGGTCCAGCTTGGCCCAGCAGTTCTTGCATATTTAACATGTTGTTCACTTATCACTCACCTCATGTCACCTGAAACACCTGTGAAGTTTGCATTACAGAGGTTTTGCTTGCACAGCTCCATGACAGCCTTCCTCAAAACAACAGAAATTGCTGGGGGCTGTTTTCTTTCCAAGTTCCAAAAATGACCACAGAAGTGCTCCAAACATAATCGTGAAGCCAAACAGTTGCACTGTGGATCCAGAAGTCCAATGTTTACCTCATTTTCCTCAAGATTTTCTGCACTTGCTTTGCACCTTGCCTACAGCCACAACAGTAGCAAGCAGATGTTGCCTTCATATACTCTTAGAAATATTGTGATTATGAACATCCCAACAAAGGGTGAAAATACAAATGAAAATCCAATTACCTGAATCTTTTCCCTTGTTCTAGCTCTGCCCAGTAACACAGTGTATTAATTATAAAACAAATCTCCACTACAGCTACATGTAGTCTTTTACCTCTGCCATTTTGTACAATTTATAAAAAAAGAATTATAAAGAATCACATCAAAATGGCTCTCAACGAATTTCAGCCCCACATAGATATAGGCTGACTAATCTCAGCTGGCTGCAGGGGAAGGATGTTAACTACCCTGAGCTTCAAGGAGGATGACGGGGAAGCTTTTAGTGTTTTCAACAGTTGACATTGATGCTGTATTTATTGTTCCCTCATGCCTCAGTGCATTCTGCCTCATTTAGGTCCAGGGTCTGTCTCCTCTCTCCGTCTTTTTTTTAAGTTTTATTTAACCTGTTGATATTTTTCCTGAGATTCCAGGGCTTTCTGATTTGATTTCTTTTTTCTTTTTGATTTCTTTAGAGTTAAGCATTTAGCATTGAAACAGTAGGTATACATTTCAACCATAGTTTTTGTCAACTTCTCTCTTTAACAGACAATGACAGAATGAGGATGTGTTGGAGAGTCATGATGATGGTGTTGATTGTAATGACAATACTATTTGTACAGGACATTTCTGATAAGCTGACTTGTGCTTTACAACACAAAGGACAAACAGTAAGGATTGTTACAACATGGTTTAGGTTAATAATTAGTTCAGGTTATATAGAGGGATGTACAGCTCCGTTAAACCGTGGTTTTCATGTGGCTCCAACTATGAATTGCCTAATCACAGTTGCAAACATCTGGCATATGATGGCTCAAGCATATGTTTTCAAGTTGCCCTCAAAACACCTAAGCAAAATGCTCATTGATTAGAAATAAAATACGTGAGTGAGATTAGTTTTATGAGTTGCACTTCGTTTGAAATTTGTCATTGTTCTCTAAGCCCTATTTTGAGTCATGGAGTATCATGGATTAATAGGCACCAAAATCTTTTGAATTGGTGCAGTACTGAGAAAACTGGTGTCAGCTAACCACCAAGCAACAAGCTGCAGTGTCATCTTCTGCATTAGTTACAGCCTCAGAAGAATGTCCATTAAAAGAGCTTTTGGTACAGACAAGCTCAGGGGTGCTGAGGCTCTGTGCTAGGGGTCTGAAGGGGCCTTATCCAGGATTTAATAAAATTATACAAACATTGTTTAGAAAGGATAAAAATAAAAGACATAGCAGTCAATAAGTGTGCAAAATTATCTTCCAAATAAAATGGGACTGCAGGCCAAACACTGCGGCACCCCACAACCATCTTACTTAGAGAAGTGTTGAATTGCCAAACAACTTCCTGTTAAAAAGATCACATGAACCATTTTACGCTTGAGCAGTCAACTTTAGAGCCTAAGTCTTTGTTGCATACATATTAAAACCTGATTGAACAAAGCCACTTATTGCAGTCTGTATGTCCAATTAAATGTAGTGAGATACTCCATTATTCATTATATATTACTTCACCAATATAAATCCTCAACTAGGACCTATTCTTAGCATGAGATCAGTGACCAAGTCATAAAATATTTAAAACATCTTATACCCCGTACTGGGTTTGTTATAATGTGAGAGTTGCCTAGCAGTAATTACCAGTGGGAACAATATCACATTGAATGCCTTATATTCTCTGAACCCTTACACAAATGAAAACTAGATTAATCTTTTCCTCCTGGTGTTATTGGTGTCATCTTGCATATAGAGAACCTGTTCTACTGTTTATTCAACTGCATGCTTTCTAGGCAGGGCAGCTCTCCCTGGTTTTATTGATGTTCTTTTATTGGCCTATAATGAGCACAAAGCCAACATATATGATGCCAGCCTTTGACCGATCAGTGTCAGCCAGTGATGAATTATTCCTGAACCCATTTTTTCCTCTTTCTCCTGTGCAGATGAAGTTGCAGGGTGATGTCACAGCCCAGATGACAGAGATCCAGAGACTCAAAGGTAAGAGATAGAAGAGTTCAGCCTGGCCTGACCAGCAGGAGGCGCTGTCAGACAAACTTTTAGAGAATCACAAATGTTGGAAATTCAGTTCAGGAAGAATTATTGTCCATTTAATAAACCTCAAGAACTAAATCACCCCAAATTTGTGTGTGTGTTTGGGCATGGTGCTGTGAGCAGAGCAGCTAAAGGAGCTGAAGCAGGAGTTCATGAAGCAGGAGGAGCAGCTGAGGGAAGTGAAGAAGAATAGCACCACCTTGGAGAGAAGACTGGAGTATGAAAGGTACGGCACATTCTCAGCACTTTCCTGACAGTACAAGAATGTCTGCATTTTTTTCTCATCTTGACAGATATGTGATCATTTTATATCTACCTGGGCCAACTTCAAATGGTTTCAGTTTCTAGAGTCCCAGTTTGACTTGTGCTCCGCCCACCCCATTGGGCAGAGGGGGTGGTGGGGTGGGAAGGGCAGCTGTCAAATCAGTCTGGTTATGTTGAGGGGACGCGACAAAGAGAGAAAAAAAGATCTCTTTATGTTTCTGTAGCACCTAAAATCTCAAGTGTACGTCGCTTTGGGCAAAAGCATCTGCCAAATGCCAGATTGTAAATTGTAAAATACTTGCAGCTCAGCATATGCACTTAAATGCAGAGGGAGTACCTGGTATTATTGTCTTTCTCAAGCAACGCCTATATTTGAGTTAACACTTCAAAAATACATTGTAGTGTTTCCTATCCCTTTAAATACCTCTTAAAAAGCTGAGATGGACGTGAGCAAGCTGCTCCTGATGCCCACGAAGTCTAAAACAGATTAACCAAACCAAAATTGTTGTGTGTCTTATTATCTTTTCCACATCTATCAGTTACAGTGATGTGTAATTGTTGAAAATTTGCTTTGAAATTGTTGAAGTACAAAAACAATGGCATACATCCTGGTAAATTATTTAGTTCTGTTTCAAGGGTGATACTTCTCAAGAAATATTTTTTGCTTCTTTGCAATTATCAATGTTTATTTTAAAAAAAATGTTAAAATCTGGGGTTGACACTTACGGTTGTGTGTAACAATTGTAGTTTACAGTGTGGACGTCAGATCGCACAACTGAAAGAAGAATATGAAGAAACAAAAAAGACCCTGGAGGAGGAAACATCAAAGTTAAGACAGGTTAGTACTGATAAAATCTTTCAGACACACAGAGATCACGCTCAGGTTAACCTCTTGGCTCCTCACTGAACGCCTCATACTGTACCAAAACCCAGTAGCTTCCAGCAATGTAGCATGTCCGGGGAAATTTTCACCAGCTTTCCTACACTGGTTGTGCCATCCAGTCTACAAATGTAATCGCATCTGCATGTCACATTGCTGTTTTAGTTTCCCCAGTCCTTCTCCAGTCTCTGCCTGCCTCTCTCCCTTTCTCGAATCCTCCTCTCTGTCTGACTCACCTCTGTTAATTCTTCAGAGTGTTCTGGACAGCAGAAAGACTGGAGTGGGCGGACACGCAGAGGGAGCAACAGGCGTGGAGGTGGTGGGAGAGCGCCACACAGTGGCCACTCACCGCCGTGACAGTCCAGATCTGAAAGGTACAGTGGCACTCACAGTGACAGCCAAAGCTTTTACTGTCTTGAGTGTTATCCCTGTAACTACTACGCACTTAGAGCATATATTGTAACATAGTGAACACAGCATAAGTCTTGTTCTTGTTCATGTTATTATTACAGTCTCTCTGTTTCTTGTATATTTTTCTTAAAAACCGCATACCTAACTGTCAGCTAAAGAATTTGTGCATCCATACAAAAGCCTATCTACTTCACTTTCTTTCTCTTGCACAGAAGAGATGGGCAAACCTGGCAGTGATGCTGGCATGCCTGGTATTGAGGACAGTGAAGTGGGAAAAATAGATGATGTTCAATTTGGTAAGTATTGCTCTTTCACTTTGATTACTTGCAGTATCAGTAAATTGCTACACTGGAACATCTTGGTGGTGCAGTACATCCAGCAGCTTTTTTCCAAGCTCTGTGCTTTGGCCTCTCACTTTATCTGCAGCCCTTAAGAAACCGTCCATCACTCAAAAGCACATGGAGCCTCCTGATGCGGTGGTGGGAGCCGGTGCTGGGCCCGGTGTCGGGGCAGCTGACGGTCCTGGGGACCGGGGCCTGTCTCTGGACCAACCCAGGCTCCAGCAGGACAGGGTGGAGGGCCGAGCAGTGGTGGTCCCACCTCCAGGCCTCCTCCAGCAGCCGCTTCCACAGGCAGTGGCAGACAAGCCAGTACTTTTTGATGAGGATAACAAGGCAGGCATCCATGCAGACGAGTTTGGAGAACAGCACAGACAACTCAGAGGTACAATATGCTCCTCAATCATGTCATCAAATTTTATTTGGCCACCTTTTGAGTCTCTAGCCACTGGACAGATAAGAAGTGTCTTCTGATGGACAGCATGTGATGCTTACTAATGCACACTGCATGTAGGAGAGTGTCAACACAGCAAGACAAATAGAATATCAGCTGGTCACTCCTGTATTTCATAAATACCAGACACTGTATTTTGGTGGTCCATTCCCCATGACGACGTTCCAAAATTAAACACGTTCTTAAGTGGACTAGAAGGCAAACTAGGAGAACGCCTCCAAGTCATCTGCAGCCATTTACAACAGAAGGTGTGTTTGATGCTTTCTATCTGTCCATGGTCATTTAAGGCTTCCTTGAAACATTATTCATATGCTTCCAGTGAGGTTTCTTTCAGTAAACATTAGGTGAGTGAGGGAAGGGAAGATGACTCTTCTGTAATTCCACAGTTAGGATTTTCCTTCAGGCTAAAGACATACAAAAACTGGTCATGCCACATTAAAGAACACACCCAGAGCTTCTACACCTCACCTATTGTACGATAATTAGATATAGGAATGCAGAAGTAAAAAAATGTTCCTAGCAAGGTTGTAGGGATTTTGCTGATTGTGCCATATTCTTGTGATCAAGCAAAGCATACAACAGAACCTAAGCCTCTTTCTTATCCTCAGCTCCTGATAATGTGAAAGCAGACGGTGCACAGATGAAGGGACTTCCTTTGCCCCCCAACCCAGCCCAGGTGCCCAATCCCATCCAGCCTCACCATGCCAAAGACCAAGTTCCAGTAGAGCCAGTACACCACCGCCAGAGTGAGTGCAATCAAGAGTCTTAGAAAGGGGAATAATATGGGCAGTGGAGGTTGTGAGTGAAGGGTTTTTGCTGGTAACTGGTTGGATGGTCGTTGATTTGAAAGGGGTGGGAAAAATATGGAATATTACATTACACTTGAAAACCAGAAAAAGCTTTAAGCACGCCTATATTCCCTGTTATAGCTCTGTCTTTGTGCTTAGCCGCTGCCTCCCAGCTCTCTCTGATGTGTGTCAATCCCGAGCAGAGAGTAATGTGGTGTGGTGCCATCTGGTTGACCTTTGTTTTGTTTTTTTCCCCCCCATTCCTAATCAGTTACATCTCTGCTCCTGTATAACACATTTCCATGAGAGCGAGAATTTCTAACTGAGGATTTGTTTGAATGTGAGGCATGTCTGAATATGGGTAGACGCGCTGCCAGAGAGTAGAGAGAGGGCTCAGTTGCAGAGGAGAGGAGGCGAACGACGCGCTCCTGGCTCGGAGATGATCCTGTCCTGCTGCCTGGCTTCTGCTCTGCTCTGCTGCCTTTATCTCCCCCCTTCATTTCTGTTTTTCAGTGTTTCGTTCTTCCCTCTCCCTTAACTATCCATCTCACCCATTTCAGCCCTGCTGCTTTAAACAGTTGATTATACCCAATTTGCATCTCCATTATGGTTTTCCTTAAATCTTCTTCTCTCTGCGTATTTGTATACTCAAACCCAGCGTGGGAAATTAACACCTGCCAAACGCGTCTGATTTTGGGACAGTGGTTGGTAAATTAGGTCCACCAGCCACTGTGGCAGGTGAATGAAGTTTTTACAAACTGGGGGGAAAAATTACATCAGACCCTTTTTTTCCCCCTTGCCATGACCACATCTGGGCACCGCACTTAGCAACATAGTTTCAAAACAAACTGCTGTGATGTGAAGTCTTGTTATAGAGAATACATCAAAAAGAGCAGTGTCAGTACGTGTCATTTAAGTTTGTCTACCTTGAGGCTAAATTACATTGTCAAACTGGGAACTGAATGTGGCGTGACTGTTAATGTGACTGTTAGAGTCAATTAGACAGATAATATGAGAGGTGACGTGTTGCAGCATATGAAGGAGACACTGGAGCCAAAGAAAAGACAAACAACAATGCAATTAGAAATGGCCAAATGGCTGGTCTGCTCTCTTGTGACTGTGTTAATGGCAACATACTCGAATAAATAGTTGGCCTATAGCATACAACTTGCAGCTTATGTTTTTATCATATTTTGTCTTTAACGCTGATTTAAAAAAAAAAGTTGAGTAAAATTTTGTTCATGTAGAACCTTTTAAAACAACATTGTAAAGTGCTGCACATATACTAAATGCAGAATAAAGGTACGCATGCCCAAAAGTGAATAGTACAATAGAAAATAAACATATCTGCGGTGGCGCAAGTTCAATTCCGTCTTGCACCCTTTGCTGCATGTCGTCCCCTCTCTGTCCGCCGTCTTTCCTGTCTGTCTCTACTGTCGCTGTCAAAATAAAGCAGAAATGCCAAAAAAAAAGAAAATTAACATATGCAGAAAAATACAGTAAATGTATAAGTAGAAGTAGAAGACGTGAGTCGCTAGTAGAATTTGGTAATCCACAAGACACCATAGCTAGCAGATCAGAAGTTAATTTCTTGCCCTTCTCACACTTAAGGACTTGAGAGGAGGTACTATGTTTGACTTTTATCATCTATCCAAACGAATCTATCCCGGTTTTCACTTTGACTGTCCGAATTTCAGTCCATGGTTGACTTTCCCTCCCTCATCATAAAACACTCTTGTATTACTCTTATGCCAAACTCAACCACCCTCTGAATACTTCCATTCTGTAATACATCCTCCTTATCTCTCATCAACTACTTTCACTCGATCATTCATTCCTTCATGCATCCATTATGCAGTATTCACCCATTCCTCCCTCTTTCCCTACAACTGCCTCCGCTTCCCTCCCTTCCTGATGAGGCCCTTCTCTGCCTCCTGCAGGCCGGTTCTTTGATGAGAACGAGTCCCCAGTAGATCCGCAGCACGGCTCTAAGCTGGCGGACTACAATGGGGATGATGGGAACGTGGGTGAGTATGAGGCTGACAAGCAGGCCGAACTGGCCTACAATGAGGAAGAGGATGGTGATGGTGGGGAGGAAGACGTCCAAGGTGAGCCAGGCCAGGGGACTGGACTGCCTGTGTCCAGATGTTTATCCACCATTCCTCCCTTGCTCCCTCCCTCCACTCCTGTCCTGCTGCTGCCCCCCTGCATTTGTCCCAGCATTTCCAACATTAGAGTAGCTCACAGTACCCCGAGTTTCGTTCTTAAATCCACTCTAAAGAACAGAAACCGCACATCTATAGACTTGCAAGCATTATGACAAGCGCATCATCACAGTCAAAGCAGGACTGCTATGTGTGTAATTCAGGATGAGTAACTGTGTTAGGCAATCATCACTGTATCGGCACAGAAAAAAAAATCTTAGGACCCTGCCTGTTCTTCAATTTATGGGGAAAACTTGACCCAGGAACTTGCGGTTCTGTGAGTGGAACTTCATTTTCCATCCAGCATTTTCTCTCTTGCCTGTGCTTCCTTTTAGCTATGCCACCTGTCTGTGCCCACCAAACATCTCTGACCCATATCTAGACCAGTAGATAAATATAGCTTACTGTGTTTGTCAATGTGTCCGTGTTCTCCTTGAAGGATTGAAATGCATGCCCATGACTTTTTTTTTGATCATGTGTTATTGTTTCCTGCCATTAATTTCTAATTGCCTTTTAGATTAGATTTTAATATGTCCTTTGGGTGCAACCATGTCATGTTTTAGATGTTTTATGTTTTCATTTATACAGAAACTTAATTTCACCAACTTAAACCCAGTGATTACAGGTTGCTGTTGTGATTGATCTTGTTGGCAGAATCAGAGTCATTTCCATGTATTAAACCTGTGTTGGATTGTTTAGTCTGTATGCAGTGGAACTGGATTCAGACTCTAGTTTAAATTATTAAACTCAATTAATGATGAGCTTGCTTATGTCATATACTGATGGCAACGCTGTTATTGTAATGAATAAATATATCAAGAGTTTCATCTCAAAATGAGATAGCCACAACTTTAAAAACATCCCTTCAAGACAAATCTGTTGCTGGCTTCAATGGAAATTCACTAGGAAATATTATTAGGAACAACCTATTAGGTTACTTGCTACTTCTGCTTATAGAATATCAACATTTACAGAATATATTCTATTTTTGAAACATTGGTCAGGCTTATCAGTGAACATTTTCTTCCTATTATGGATGTATAACATTTTGGAATGAAGCTATTATTGTCTTTGAACTTGTGCTTTAATTGTTTTTGATTAGCCAGCTACGTTATAGTTGATAGTTGATGTGTAATAACTTTTGCAATAACTGCAAGTTTACTTGTGTGATAATGGAATAGGGTTACAGGAGTTTTTAAGCGTTCTGCTAAATACCTAGTGTCTAATGCTCTGCCTTTTTTCTCCTTCCAGATGATGAGGATCGAGATATACAAGGGGAACGAGCCGTGGATTATGGGAAACGACATCAAGCCATTGACATTCTCTGAATAGGAACTCATACACTTGTATCTCACTTTATATTCAGACCTTCCTCTATATTTGGACAGCCAGTTCTGACAACCAAGGTCTTTCTTGGTAAAATTGGTTTGGACGTCAATATGTTTAAGAAATTAATAGGGTGCATCCTAAATGGTCATGGACTATTTTGAAAAATAGACAATGCAACTAATGAATCAGTGCAGAGTAACCTAACATCACAGAATATAAGAAACAATTCATGATGGCAATGTCCTGAGCTGCTGTTAATTTGCAGATGTGTTTAAATTATGACATTCAGCAGTAATAACGATGTACTGTACATTGACTTTTTTTTTCTCTTTCTTTACTGCCTCTGAACATGTAAGTGGCAGACAGTTCACAATGGAGTGGTCTAAATGAGCCCTGTTGACTTACATCTGAACTTCAAGGTCAATCTCTGTTTTGTTTGTGCCCTTTCTTTTCAGATTACTGTTGCTTGATAAAAAAAACAAAACAAACTTTTTACCTGGGAAGTTTGTCAAAGAGACTGTCTGGGCACTCTGCCCCTTACACAATTTTGGAACTCCTATGGATGCCCATTCTACATTTAGGGCAGTGGGAATACATAACTGATGCCAAGGACTTTGCTTATGGCCTATTAAACCAGTTACCTTTTTTGTCTGACAGACACTCAAAAGTGCTCCTCATTCTGTTTTTTAAAGGATGCCATTGCATGCATTTGGAAATCTTTATTAATAATCAAACTGAGCAAATTACTGATGCTTAAGCAATACTTAGACCAACGTTAGTATCCACCATGATGTGCAAAGACGAAGCAATCACGAACAATCTAACTGACCAACACCTACTTCCGTTAATGAGGTCTCTTGTACATATGTAGTTAAACTGTTACCATTTGTACTGAGAGACTAAATTCTTCACATTTAGGAGAATCAAACATGAAATGATGAACACGAGTTCAGTTCTGTTTGTGTAGCCAGGAAACTGGATTTCTCACGGAAAGGCATATTGAATGTAATTTAATTTTATTAAAGGTGATGCTTCATGTCATTTGTGTAATAGTGTATTGTAATCCATACATACAGATGAAGAAATTACATTCTTTTTTCAGTCTTGTTCACCCAAATCGTGCACTAGAGAGTGACACATCAATGCAATAACAGCAATAATAACTGGCTACAGGTATTTGCTACTTACTGCTAAATCAACTGTATTGTTGAACTTCTTCTGTTCCTATTTTAAAACTGCTGTACTTTTCAAACATAAAATGTGTCTGTTACATTCCGCGTGCAGCCGGAAACTCGTTCACCAATCAGTTGTTTACATTTTGGCTCAGCTGCACATGCTATTTCATTCATTTATGAAATCCAAACAAAAAATATATTTGTGTCGCACTAGCCACAACGAGCGAACAGTTCTCTTACTACTTCGGTCGAAGGGGAAGCTAAATGATTGTCTTCGCTGCATACTGTGGCTTGTATTTTTGAGAGGTAAGGGGGTGTGTCTGTGTCCCATACGGGTATCTGCTTTGGAGAGAGTGAGCAGAGGCGGGAAATGGCGCCTGGTAACACAACGGAGTGTCATTCCGGAGACGGCCCTTGAGTAGCTACACAGCAAAAGTCGGATCGGATCACAAAAACAGCCGCTGCTTATGTTGTGGTGGTTAGTCGTCTTGAATCGTTATCTTCAGATACTGCGGATCACTGTAAAGTAAGTGGCCAATAAATGGTATTCGTGCAAATGGACATCTTCGGCGTGCGTTCGATGTAATGTTAGCTAACGACAGAATAAATATTTTCCTTTCTTGCCTATGCACATCTGTTAGCCCGGAGCTGTTTTGCAAGAAAGCTAGGTAGGGTTAACGCTAGGTGTGCTAAGCTAGTTAGCTAGCATTAGCTGAAACATCACGGCCTATAATGAACCTGGCTAATTCCTGGAATATTCGGTTGGTATGGCATGTTTAGCTAATTTTACGTATTGTTGTGCTAAGTAACTCAGTAATATGTGTGCAAAATCAGATGCCCACGAGAACTCCAATCATACTCCAATTGTAACGATTCATATCCTGTTTGAACTAACAGATACCAGTTGGCATCGAGTGTTTTTGCTAGCGCTAAAGCTAACGTCGTCCATTGGCATTCCATAACTTTTCAACTTTGCTAGATTAGCTATGTTAGCTAACGTTAGCTGTCGTTTCCCATCAAATGTAGCTGATCCCAATGCCTACCGTACTGAACATAGGGAACAAATAGGCAGGTTATTGCAAGAAATCTTTTCATTAGTGGTATGCGGCGAGATAACTCAATCATCAGCGAAAATGGGCAGCATGCTAACTTTAATAAAACCCAAAGCGACGTTCATGTTCAGACAGTACTTTAACATTAACTTGGTCAATGAACCGAAAAAACAGCAGTCAAACTGTTCTGTGCAACGTAGCTAACCAGTTAACCTTAGTAACGCTAGTTTAATTTTAGTGTTACTTTGCTACCTAAGCTAAATTGGGCAGTGTAGTGGGCTTGTCTTGAAACGCCGATCGATACCAAACACTCGCTAACTTGTGTATTTCCAAGTCCTGAGTTGTCTTGAGTGTATGTATGCTACCTTTAGCTAGCTACAACCTGAAAGGTAGCGTTTCGAGAAAGTTGAGCGCTATCCAAAGCTATGCTGTACAGCACATCAAACCTCTGGTAATTTAAACTAGCATGAGCGCTTAACACACGAGCCAGTTGTAGTCTTTTACATAGCGTTAGCTAGTAAGTTAACGTTAACATTAGCAGATAATTACTCAGCTCTGTAGTCTTTATTTAGTTACATAATAAAATAAGTCACGTTGAAGCAGTAGAACTTTTACAAACGATAGTCTAGATACGTCTTGGAAATTGGTTTGATGTGTCAGCTGGCTAGGTTTTATTGTTTGATTTATTTTGATTCCCGTGTTTCAGGCACAGTATAAAACCAGCTAACGTTAGCTAAGGAGTAACATTTACAAATTCGACAGGCAGCCGAGAGGGCCTTACTTGTTAGACTCAAATGTGTTGCCATGGCTAACGTTTGCTAGCTTGCTACGATAGACACAGTGGCATGCATGTTCTTATTTCCCGCTCACTTGTTCATAGCCAGCTATGTGCATGACCCTTGGTTACTGCAGATTACAAAGAAAGATTAATAACCTTATTCACCACTAATGCTATTGCTGTCATACCAACCTTTGCGAGGTGTGGTCGTAAATGTATAAGATGCTTTATTTGACAGTGCTGATCTTGCATTTATGAACGCACTGACTTAACGTTAAACATAGAGACACGATTTTGAATTTGTAGCGATGCTTGGCTTTGTGGCAAACTACCCAAGTTAATTATTGTAAGATATTCACAAATTGTAAACTCTGAATGTGTAACGCTAGATATGATTCTTAATCTGAAGATGATCTTTTTGCACTACTGACAGTCTATAGCCTGCAACGATGACTGCATTATTTGAGCTAATGCTTCCAGGTGCATTCACTCACATGATTTATTAATCTTTCTCGGGTGGTATTTTAACTCCACTGTTATTGTTTTTTTGCCTCTTCACTGTGAATGGATATTTTTGATCCATTGAACAAAGCTCTGTATGCCCCCTTTTTTGTCTGCCTGTTACTTTTACGCTATCATGCACTCAGACTCTTCAGATGCCTCTTTAAAAGTGTGCGTGTGTGTGAGTGTGTGATTGAGCAAGAGCGTGCATACCTCTTGTGTGTTCATGGGTACACCCCAGTGGAAATGTAAAGCAGATGTTGAGAACGTGATGTATGTGAAATGTGGATTGAGAGGGTACAGTTGTGTTTGTGGTGCCTGACAGGTCCTGGATATGTCCAAACACATTTTCTGCCAGTTGTTGTTATGTAAGAACAAGGGGCTGACATGCTTGACTAAAGATTTGTGCTTACTGTGAATAGATTTTAGTTTTCTTTTTGCATACACCAGGACAGCACTGACCAGTTAAGCCCCTTCCTGCTACAGAGTAATGGGTATTTTTCCTGCAATTATATTTCAGCACAGTTTATCCTAATTTAAAAAATCTTAATGTCTGCGTTTATAGTGTTTTGAGTTTTTTATGTTTTGCTATCTAAAATTTTCCTCTGATCATGCATGTAACTGTGAGGAGTATTTCAGTGATATGTATAGAGTAAGATGCTGGGTAGATTTTTTTTTTTTAGTGTACAGATGGGACTGAGGCCAGCTGTGGCTGCCATGATTCACTGTGATGTAAGTGAAATGGGATCCTGAATGCAACCAGATGTTGGCAGCAAGTTGTGCACTAGTATTACCCTGCAACACATACATACACCTCACCAAGTTCTGCATTTTAAAGCAGTCGAGGTGTTTAGAATAACCTGTTTGTCCACCTTAGCAATACATGTATGACCTACCTGTATTGCTCTAAACTTGGTAATAACCAAATACATTTGGTTGTTACTTGTTGCTTACCTTTGAACATTTTCTCTCTTCTCTTGTGCTCCCTATCTCTCCCTATACCTATTTATTTTATTTTTTTTATAATAACAGCCTTACATGTGACTGCTAAAAACAATGAGGCTGAGAATGCGTAAGGCGTCTCAGCAGCCGAACCCCAGTCTGGCAGCCCGCCCATCCCGGACCAAGCGGAGGCATTCAGAGGTTGAAGAGGACACTCCTACTAGCGGTGGGAGGGGCTTGCTTTCCACCATCAAGAAGTTCATCAGAGGAAATGCAGTTAAGGTAACTACCTATGGGATCACATGTTACTCTGTTTTTGAATGGAGTTCAGGCAGAAATAAGCATTTTGCCACTTGTACAATGACGATTAGTGACAGAGGTATTACAGCCGAAGACAAACTCTTTCAGCTCTGCTTGTCTGTCAGTTGAACTTAAATTCACACAAGCTTTCCTTTGGTGCGCCACATCTTCTTTTTTAAAACCGTAATACCTCTGTGTTCTCCAGGTCTCAGAATCCAGGGTTTGTCAGTGCTGAGTGTCATGTTTCCCTAGAAATGTCTGGTGGAATGCTGCAGCTTGTCTGAGAACTCGGGCTACGTTCTAATTTTAGCCACTGGCTCACAGAGTGGGTGTGCAGGGACAGGAGGTAGTAACTAGTGGAAAAGTCTAACTCAGCTGAAAGAAGATTTTCCTCTTTTAAAAAAAAAAAAAAAAAAAAAAACGGGTGTCTTTTTTGTCATTGTTTTTACTCGCTAAATATTGTCATTGAATGTGCTGTAAGTAAGGATGGAAAGTTTTACCAGAACGGGTACTCCTCCAATACGTCTCATGAATACTTCTCAGCTGCGCCTTCTGTAAAATTGTCTTTGTTAGACCGAATTCAGGATGTAATGTTTGCTGGACTAGTGCACACACATCTTAGCTCCATTCCCGTCTGCAGCTAAAATACACAGATAAGAATTTCACCAGAGATGCTTAAAACAAGCATATTGCTAAGCTTCTTCTTAGTGATTTACAGCTTATTTCATTATTTTTTTACCCTGTTTGTTACAGTCACAGTACAGAGCAAACATGCCCAATTAATCAAATATTGCTGCTGAAATTACAGGGAGAAAAATTCAACAAGGTCCCCAAAATATTACAGTAGTCAAGAATTTTGATTATTTCATCTAAACCTAGTTAAGAGAACCAATCCTGATCATATTGAGTGCAGAGGTTCACGCCATCACGCATTTGCAGCCTGCCTGTCTAATTCTCTCGCCCACCGTTATTCTGCATGGTTCACATCAGGAGCTTAATGAAGCAAAACTGGAACATAATGAAGACATGTCTGTGCTGAAAATGGTGCTAAGCTTTTGCCAATGTGTCAGAACAATTTAGTTTTATTACAGGCTTTCTGCACCATCTGAGGTCATTCATTTGAGGTTTTCCGGCCCTGTGAAAGTGACTGTCACATTGTTCTTTTTTTCTCTTCTGTCACCAGAAAAGCTTCCCATTCCTCATCCCTGTTACCCAGGACGAACAATGTGCCAATGTGGTCACTGGTTTCTCACATTTCAGCTATTGTTTATAAGCAGGCAGAGGCGGTATTGAGAGGTGGTCTTAATTGACTTGAATCAGGTGACAAGCTATAGATGTCCTTGTTGGAAAAGTAAAGTTAGTCAGGAATGTTGCCACCCCATTGTGGCTTTAAACATACTGGTAGTATTTGGCTTTTTTCCTCTGAGGTTGGCTTGAATCTCAAGCCACAGTAACTCCAGCCACAAGATAATGGTTTAGTAGTTGGCGTGTATGTTGTAAGATTTATTGACTGCTCTTGTTTTTTGCATGTACAGGCAAGCGTGCAAACACACACGCTATACACACAAGCTATGCGTGCAGCATCTCGTCCATCAGGTCCTGGGATAGGCATGAGTAATATAATTCAAGATTACCCAACATTGGCATTTAAATCAACTTTTGACATCTGGATAGTATCATTGTTATTATTAGTAGTAGTGGTAGTATTTTATTTTTTCCCAAAGATGGATAATGCATGCAATGCAATGCAAGTTACTATCTGAAGTTGGAAAACAATTTTTTTGCCATTTACTGGCATCACTCGGTCATTGCTATTAAGGCTCATCAGCTCAAGAGTGTGTCCTGGCGTTTGTTGGGCAGAAGGCAGGGGAACATCATGTACAGGTTGCCAGTCCACCACAGGGCCAACATTGAAACACCAGTCACACTTGATTTTAGCATCCGTCATCCTGGTCAGGGGCGCAGCGGGTCTCATATTTGGAGTGTGTGTATGCGTATTTGGAATGTGAGCAGCATCAAACATCAAAGGACTGTGTAATCGCTGTGTGGAAGGAAGGAGCGTTTGACTGTTGCCGAAAAATTCAAACTTGAATGAATTTTGTCTTTGTGGTGAGATGGTGGTGTCTTCATTGGGCGATCCAAAAACCCGAGACAGATGTTAAAACCATGTCTGAACAAGGCCAGAGATGCAGGGCAAAATGACATGGGACTTTTCTTAAACACGCCATCTACCCCCACCCTACAAAAGGCAAGAGAAACAAATTATTTGTTTCTCGCGTTGTCAAGCAGCGCTTGGCGTTTTCTGTGCCCTCCATGAGCACTTAGGGATCGAACGGACTACGCCTTGACGTGCATCAGCTTGTTTCCTTTCCTTTCGTTTCACATTGGTATATTATGAGACAATGGTATGATAGCTTATAAAAGCATTAACTTTGACTTTAGTTTAGTATGACTCTAAATTTCATTCAGTTTCATCTGAAAATGCCAATTCCAGTCCCTGTGCACTTGGCCAAGGGAGTAAAACATGTTTCTCTTTTTCTGTTAATTCCATGATTAACTCTGAAAAATGTGTTACCCTCTCAGTGCAAAATGACCATTATATGGCATTTAAATTTTATTATTTAATTCCTTAAAACCTCCATCCCAGTTGATATGCACTTCTGTTAAGAGTAAAAGTTGATATCATGTTGCTCTGGCGATTTTCTATTTGATTGTTTAATTCCTGTTTTAAATCCCACAATATCATCCATGATCTCCACAGAACAAACTGTAGTTCCCTGTTAAGGAGGGATCCGTGCAGCAGAACTAAATGATGCATGTCTTTGCAACAGCAGCTTGTTAAAGTTGACAGTGAATTTGGGTCCTCTGGTCTCTTGGTGTTTGTGGCTAGCTATTCAGTAGTTGGCAGTAAGAAGTGAAAATGTCATGCAACTTTAAATTCAACAAGCTCATTTAGCTTTAGATATAAGTCTCACACAGAGCCTGGGTTTGATTGCAATCATGTGTTAGAATGTGCTGTGGACAATGTCAAGTCAGTGAACATGTGCTGTCAAATATGTTTGTGTGTACATAGTTTTTTGTTTTTGTAATTGGCACTGTCGCCGGCATAGTGTTCTCCTAGGTAGGCTGGTACTGCAACCTTTGTATAATTTAGTGTAAAAATATTTTTACCTTCTATGAGGTATGGTTAAAGGCTATTATGAACAGAATTTTACTATAACATTTAGTCATCAGGATCATCAGTACAAGTTTTCTCCTGACGATTTCTTCTTTATTTTGTGCTGTTGATTGCTCAGTTGACTATATCATTTTACAGGACAAATTTCCATCCAACTCTTGTGATTAAGTTGTACTCCTCTCTTTGTCTGATGCATGTCACCGTCCCATCATTTTTGTAAATTTGGCCCTTGGTGTCTTGGTTCCTTAAGGTGCAGGAGAACCCAGCCAAGAAGACACGCCTCCACTGTGATGTGGACAACAACCTGATCACCTCCACTCCTGAGAGCACCAACACCCCCCGCAGGACGATCACTAGGGTCAGCAGAAGAGGCTCTGTCAATGGACGTAAGTGGTGTAATAAAGGCTACGCTGATCTTAATTTCCCACTGTTCTCTAAGTTTAACCATGTTCACTGTCCCCTGCAGAGGCAACCAATCACGACAGGAGTAAGGAGAAGCCCAATGGGAGCCTGGAGGAGACGACGCCTGTTGAGGTGGTCAGCAGCCCTCCCAGGACAACCCTCCTTGGGACCATCTTCTCCCCCGTCTTCAACTTCTTCTCACCAGCTAAAAATGGTAAGTAAACTCCACGTGAAAATGAGAGCAATACATGATAGAAAATGTATACCTACACCATTGACATCCCCTGTACAGTTAATGACCTGATAACATTTTGGAGAGCCTTGATGCACACATTTGCATGAAGGAAAATAACAGGATATCAACAAGTGTCTTTGTTTGTTTTTTTGCTCCAGCCTCTTCTGGCTCAGACTCTCCAGACCAGGCATTGGAGGCAGAGGAGATAGTCAAGCAGCTGGACATGGAGCAGGTCGAGGAGATGCCCACCAGCACAGCCACATCCACGCAGGAACTGTGTACCACCACTAACTTCTACTCTAGCGCATCCCAGCTCCCGCCGCTGCGACCTGCCCACATCCCCGAGGTGCCCCCGACGGCGGAGGAGGGAGAGCTGGGCACTGATCCCGACCTCCCACCCCTCACAGGTAGACAGGAGATAAAGTCCTGAATTGTGTGGAATTGTTCAGTGCATTGGGCTAGTAATACAGTATGTGAGATTGCTTGTCGCACTCATCTTGGTATTTTGTGCACGGTGCAAGCTCCAGGCTGCACTCCAGATATGGCGTATGTGGATGCTCCGCCCACCACAGTACCAGCAGAGGCAACCTATGAGGAGGACTGGGAAGTCTTTGATCCGTAAGTTGAAACATTTTGGTTATGAAATGTGTGCATCTTGTTCTGTTTGGTTACGTTACATTTAAAGTCATTGTCAAACGGCTAAAAAAAATCTGTGATTGTGTTATTCATTTCAATGCTCTGTACATGACTGTTACTTGGACTAGGGTTAAGGAATGAGATCAATTATTTATCTACTTTCAGGTAATATTTAGGCTATAAACTATCAAATAATGACAAATGCCCACCAGAGCTCAAAGTGAAGTCCTAACATTGCTTACTTAGGCTGACCAGCAGCTGAAACAGTCCAGCATTCATGTTACAATGATTTGAAATTGAGCAGTTGTGAGGCTACAACCAGCAACTGTTAAGTATAATTTATTGATAAATAACTAAAACAATTAATTAACTGTTGCAGCACTAGTTATTTTGTAGCAATGCAACAAGTGCTGCATGACAGCCTCTTTGGCTACTGTCCAACTGAATGACACGACGGTGATGATGTCACACACTTGATCCGCAGTCCCACTTCCCAGTGTGTTTGTGAACATGGCGGATCAACACGAGCATTTGAAGGCTTTCAGAATTAAATGGTGAAATGCAGTATGCAGTAAAAATGCAGTATGGCACGGCCGTGTCTGCTGAGGAGGGTGGCACAAGTGTGATGACTTGTGCTGTGCTTTGTAAGATTTCTTTCTAATTTAGCTCTGACAAATTATGTAAAAAGGGATGAGGTATTTAAAAGGATTCAGATTTGATTAGCAGATTCAATAATGGCTTCAGATTTGATAAAATGTTTTCAAACCCCAGCCCTACACTAAAGGCCATGTTTTATTGTTTTGTTTTTAGAATAGTTGAGGTGGCTTTAGGTGCTCCGCTGTACTTCTTGCCTAACAAATCCTCTTAGCTCTTCTAGATTCAGAGTAAATCACGGCCTCATAGCTTAAACTGCACCCTGTATGTATTTACTCTAATGGTGCAAACAGAATAAGTTTGTTAATCAGGATCTTCAATTACTGATGTGTCATTCTGCTGGGTCAAGCTCAGTGCCTAAGATTTGGTTGATAGACGTCTGTACATACCAGCTCAACACTGTTTGCCTTGAACTGACTGTCAGATCAGTTTTTGTGAGAGAATGTATTTTTGATCTGCTTAGGTTAACGTGGCTTCAGCTGATGTTTTAATTGACTAAGTGCATGTGTTGTGTTTTTCACAGGTATTTCTTCATCAAGCATGTACCTCCACTGACAGAAGAGCAGCTCACTCGTAAGCCAGCCCTGCCTCTGAAGACACGCAGCACGCCTGAATTCTCTCTGGTCCTCGACCTGGTCAGTTCACACCGACATACACACACACACAGTTTGGTCATTTTTTTTTCTTTATTTTGTAATCTTTAAAACACGACTTAATACAGAGGCTCTTACATTGTTTATATTTTCCTCTAGTAAATATTTTGTCTTTGCTGTCCATCAGGATGAGACGTTGGTTCACTGCAGTTTAAATGAGCTTGAAGATGCAGCACTTACCTTCCCTGTGCTCTTTCAGGATGTCATTTACCAGGTAAACGCCGCCTCACCGGCATGTTGCATGTCTTCAGTTTCAGTTCTGTGTGCTGCCACTAGAGGAGGATAATGTAGTTTTTATGAAATGAACAGCTGTGGTTTAAGTTGGAGCTTCCATGTAAGCATGTAACTCATGTAGGACAGTAGTTTTTCCAAAGATCTTAAAATTTGCCACACAGTAAAGATAACTTAAGATGTATCCAAAATGCATATTACAAGATACATTTTGTACTATTTTACCACACACTGATGATATGTACAGTAAACCTGGACTTATGTTGATGAGAAACAGTGTGTTTACCAGTGGTCTGTCTCCTCCAGGTCTACGTCCGCCTGAGGCCATTTTTCAGAGAGTTCCTGGAACGCATGTCTCAAATCTATGAGGTACACATGAGCTGCCTGCTGTTCTTTTTATATTGAACAGAACTGTCAAATCAGAAATTTTTAGCGTCTTTTTTTTCTCTCTCTCTCTTTCTCTCCCCTAGATCATCCTCTTTACAGCTTCTAAGAAGGTGTATGCAGACAAACTGCTAAACATCTTGGATCCTAAGAAACAGCTAGTGAGGTAAGTTCTGACCTTGTCTAGTGGGTCTTATTTAGCCAAAATAAAACACATAAGTGAATGGAAAAATAGCCTAAAAAGTCCAGTAGGTCACCAGTATGAATAATGAGCTGCTGTTGAGGTGTCAGTGTTGTGGTTTTGTTGAATTATTGATCGCTTTGACCCGGTCATTTGTTGATCTGTTTATTCTTCTTCTCTCCCCCCCCCTCCATTCTTCCTCTGCACTGTAACTGTAGACACAGGTTGTTCCGTGAGCATTGTGTCTGTGTCCAGGGAAATTACATCAAGGACCTCAACATCTTAGGCAGAGACCTGTCAAAGACCATCATCATTGACAATTCACCGCAAGCCTTTGCATATCAGGTGAACTCTTGAACCAAACCTTAACACTGGAAAGTTGTAATCTTGTAATTTTTTTGTTTGTTTGTTTTGTTTTGTTTTGTTTTTGTTTGTTTTATTTAAAGTTAAGACACAAGTACGCACTTGCATAGTTGCAACTGACAATTCTCTTTCCCTACAGCTTTCCAATGGGATTCCTATAGAGAGTTGGTTTATGGACAAGAATGACAATGAGCTGCTGAAGTTGGTCCCTTTCCTGGAGAAGTTGGTTGAGATGGTAAGATGTCCTAACTAATGGCTGATACAGCTGCTGTTAGAGGTAGAGCACGACCAAAAGATGGGCTGGTAAATATTATTGGCCAGCATTGGCTCAGCATAGAAATAATGGTTTCGGTATGTTGGCAAAAAACAAAAAACATATTGCAGTAAAAAGTACTTGAGATAATCGTCTCCACTGTTAAAAATACTTGCATGTGAGTTGGCAGAGCAGCGTATCACAGCTGAGCAGAAGGTGGTGTGGATTGTGTTAAGAATGTAAGATTTATTGTTCAGCTGTAAAATATCAAGCCTTTAGTATATAACTTTGTTACATCTATTTAATCACCAGATTTAATCATTTCTTTTTCCAGATGTGCTACGTAGTTTAAAATAATATATCATCCTCCCATACTCCCACATCATACTCATATTTATCCATATCAACTCCAGAAATCCAGGATCAGTTGGGTTCTAATAAATGGCAGTGAAATTGTACTGACACAAGTATGATCTTTGCATTTCAAATCAAGTCTTTCAAGTCTCTCTTTCTCCTGTGTTTCAGAATGAGGATGTGCGTCCGCATGTTCGAGAGAGGTTCCGCCTGCACGACCTGTTGCCCCCTGATTGAACTTGAGTACGAACTCTCATAACGGGACAACAGGAGAAAAAAAAAAATAGACTGCAAACAATGAACGTGTATAAAGCCCCTCTTCGGAACTACAACATTGCCATTACTGTTATAAATTCAGCCTTTTTCCCCTTCATTTTTTAAAACCCACATTGCTTTTAAAACAACTTCAAAAGAAAAAAAAAAAAACGTTTTTGAAGCAAGATCTGGGGAAATTTTTCTAAATATCCATATGTATAGATGAAATCACATTTACTATGGACAAGCCCAGGTAGACTCCTCTTTTTGACTGACTCTCCAGTTGTGGAGCTGGATTTTGTCTCCATGCTAACATTAAGAGGTCTTGGTGCTGGCTGAGTGGATATGAACCACCTGGTAAAGAGGATCTCCAACCCTACCGAGTCCCTAAACCCAAACTGACCCCTGGTGCTCACGCTGTTGAGACTGACTGATAATGACACTCTGGCTACAGACCAATTTCAACAGGAATGACGGGCCTGTAAAATCTGTATGTGTGCGTGTGTGTGTTGACCCCCCTCTCCCACCTCCT
>OMLF01005806.1:24749-46063 GCA_900302615.1 Holocentrus rufus | reverse complement strand
AGAAAAAGATTTTTTTTTTTTAATGAGAGTTGCTTTAGGAGAAGTTAGATGGTAGGAACTATGTGGTCATCGGTTATATTTCCTACCATCTAACTTCTCCAAGAAAATCCAAGACATGTATTTTATTACCATACTTTACAATATGTAAACAAAACAGCTTCGGTGTTGCTTTAAGGCTAATTTTTTTACTTTGAAGGATCTAGGCTAATGACTCCTGTAGACAATTTTTTATGCTAAGCTAACACAAAATGCTACCCATAGGAACCGAACCAGTGGGCGTAAAGAGGTGATAATGGTATTGAACATCTTGTGTCAGTCTGGGTAAACTGGAAAAAGGGTATTTTGCCCAAAACGTTGGAGTATTCCTTTAAAGGGTCATTTCCCAGGAAACGGTGGCTAACACTACCAATATGTGTGTTTTGTGTGTGTGTGTGTGTTTTGGGGGTGGGGTGTCTCCAGGTGGCTGGAGTGTGTGGGGCCAGTGGGCAGAGTGCAGCAGTGAGTGTGGAGGCGGGGTCCAAACTCGGACTCGGACCTGTCAGTCCCCCCCAGAGGAGTCCTACCTGTGTGAGGGTGTGGTGGAGGAGGGCCGGCCTTGCAACCCACAGCCCTGCACTGGTGAGATCCAACACACACTCTGCTGTGTCCATGTGTATGTCTGTGTGTGTGTGTGTGTGTGTGTGTGTCCATTTAGGTCTACATGTTTATTAGCGAGTGCATGTTTTTATGTGGCTGTGTGTGAACGTGTGAAAAGTGTCTTTACAGCTGCTGTATTTTCTGCCTCTTCTCCACATTTTCACACCTTGCTCATGTGTTTCTGCATCCACCATTTTTAAGTCAGTGTTTTGACTTAAGGAGTGCATGTTGGAAAGGGGACTTTGATCGATGAAACAATATTGAAGTCATGGTCAGCTGTTTTCAAGACCATGCATGCATAGTGTGTCTAAATCATCACTCACCGAAATGGCTAAAGGGACACTGCTGAGCAAAGAAAAACATCTGAGCGCTATTATGTAGAAATCACCTTTGGTATTGAATAAGAACCTGTAGCACTTTCACTGAATTGTTGTGCTTTCACTGCATAAAGCTTTCTTCCTTTGTACAGAACTGTTTTTCTGTCTGACAAATGGCCCAAACAGCAGATAGATGTGTTTTTTTTCTCAGATCATCGTGCCATTAGAGGCATCTGAACAAGTTTCACACTCAGCTGAACACCAGCAGGCAGCGACTGAGAACACAAAAAATGATGCCTGCAACACAAACACCCTGACATCTCCACATTACATTTCCATTAGAAAAGTCCCAAGTTTGGCTGATGCTGTTCTGGGTGACCAATCACGTCACAGTTGTGTCCCAAATATAGCCGATCAGTGGTTGGAGCTCTGGTTCTAACACCACCCCCTCATGGCCTTGCCTCACCCCTTTAGGCAAAGGCCGTCATCTCTCTCGCAGCCAATCACTTCGCTCGGTGGACAGCCGCAAGCGTGATGACGTAGACAAGGCCCGCAGTGGACAGCAGAGCCCTCAGACAGGTAAGACAACGGGACGCAGAGGGATCCCATGCATCAGTCACTATGGCAGCTTGGGTGACCACCACACTTAGATCGATACAATAGCACACCAGGAGACTAGAAACTTGCACTCACCCCTGACATACATACACATCTATCAAAATCTCCCAAAATTGTGCCAATGGACTAATTCCAACATGGACCCTGACTGAACATGGTGAAATCGTATTTTTACGTGAGGTCATAACAGGAGATTGTGCCCTGTCTTGAAAACATGAGAATCCTCCCTCTCTGTGGATACCTTTGGTCAATAAGCTAATCAATTCCCCACCTGTTTAGTTCTCCTATTCCTGCTTCCCCTATTGGAGAGCCATGACTTCCCTTATTGGCGACGCAGGCTCAACTGACCACGACCCCTAGAATGGGCAATCATGGCCGTTGGAGAAATGACTGACATATCCTAAGCCAGTGGCATTCACTTCCCCTCGAAGTCAATGCAGAGGATATGACATCAGAGCCCCAGAATTGCAGAAAGAATGGCAGAACAGAATCTCCCCTTCGTCATGCCACACCCTCTTCCTCTTTTGGCCGAGGAGGCTGCGTCCTGCATGCTAATTAGCTTTGGCCCTCTCCTTTGCTCTTCCTCCTCCCTCTCCTCCTGTCCTCCCATCCTTTACCCATCCCTCCCTCCTCGGTAGACTCAACGTCAGGGGAGGAGTGGTCGGCGTGGAGTGTGTGTTCTGCCACATGTGGGGAGGGCTGGCAGAGTCGCACTCGTTTCTGTGTGTCCTCCTCCTACAGCACCCAGTGTAGTGGGCCACTGCGAGAGCAGAGACCTTGCAACAACTCTGCTGTTTGTCCAGGTAAGCCCCCCCTCTGCCACCTCCCTGCTCTTGCCCTGCCCTCTCATGAACCCTGCCTCACCCCGTACAAGAACCCCTGACTTCCCTTCTGGGGCTTTTCACAAATCCATGGTCCCCGGGTTTATTTCCACTCTTGGCTTACAGAAAGGGCTTTGCCTGCAGATCAAAGAGATTCCAGCTGTAATGATGGATTTCATGGTGTTCTCTCTCTGCCTCTACATGTACTGTAAGCAGGCTATGAGACTTCTGTCAACTCATAGATAGCACTATTACACAGAACTATGGATCACCATAAAGGATCCAACTGAGCCAGCACAGTAACTGATAAGTGACAGAACATTTTGGCAGTCCAGTAGGTTTGTTTTGAATCGATATGCCGGACATTAGTGCTGCAAAGTTTGTTCTGTTGGTTTTGTTGTGTGGCTGTGAGTTGTTCAGGGGATCTGTGTCTTTCCATCTATAAATCATACCCTAGCCGCTCTGATTGCAGTGCACGGCACTTGGGATGAATGGTCACCGTGGAGCTTGTGTTCGTCAACCTGTGGCCGAGGTTACAGGGACCGAACACGCACCTGCAAGCCCCCTCAGTTTGGGGGGGACCCCTGTGACGGCCCAGAGAAACAGACCAAGTTTTGCAACATTGCCGTCTGTCCAGGTAAGGAACATGCTCCTGCTAAGCATATGGTTCATTGATATGTTAATTATCACAAAGTGAAAAAAGCTATATGTACAAGCTATATGTACACGTTATGGTATGTAAGAATTGTTGTATATAAGAAAAACCAGGCTGGAAAAAACAAGGTAATCACTAGTTGCATGCTTGCCACCACTATTTTTCCTTCCGACACGATACCAAGTAATACCAAGGCTAGTATCCCAATACCAATATTGATACCGATACTTTTAGATGTCTGCTTGTGTATATGAAAATGATGACTTCTACACGTTCTCTGTGTGTCGCCTCTGTGACTGACTACTTTCTGCCGGCATGCTTGTGTGTGTATGAGTGTGTACGTTGTGAGCGGGACGAGAGAGCAGAAGCCAGAAGGAAAAGTATATATCCTACAGAATTATTGACTACAATTTTCACTTTTCACTTTTTTTTTATAATCAAATACAAATTTGGTGTCACAAAAATATTACCATTTTTTGTAAAAGCAAACACTTGGGATCGATATTTGATGAGGAGATCGATTCTGAAAAAAAAAATGTTCAGATCGGAAGTATCAATATTTCTGGATCGATCGAAATTACACTGTAAGAATGAAAAATCAAATCACCAGTAATTGCTCACTACTCACAAGTAACAGCTAACATGCACTTAGCAGCTACAACAAAGATCCTCAACAAAGGATTAAGCCCACTTACTGTGAATAAAACCATCAAACACGACAGTATGTAAAACCTAAACCGAACAATCTACTGCTGTAAAATGATGCTTCATCAGGAGACCGGGGAACTTTAAATGAATCGACAGTAGCTTGCCAAATGTTTTCACAAATGATGTGAAATGTAGAGAAGTGTGAAATATCAAAAGCCTTCCAGTGCAACTGCAGTGTAAATCTAATGTTAGCAGGAGCATCGGCTGGCCTATAAAGTTTACTTGCACAGGCATTTCAGACACGGGGGTTTAACAAGACCCTAACCTTGAAAATCTTACAAACTCTGGATGATGTCAACACATGCAGATGGCAGGCATAATAAATATGTCCATTGCTCACGATTTCAAATATACAGATAATTACAAACTCTGTGCTATTTGTACTGTGACTATTTTGGGTTTATTGTTCAAAAATTGTCCAGAACTCACACTGAGATGAATCTCTTTAGCTGTTAAACCATAAAGGTCAAACATATTTATTGCTGTGTAGAGTTAATTAGGTATATAACCCAAGGCATATCCATAATACACCACATGACTAACATAGCACTTTTGTTGAGTATTTCATTGTTGGTCCTGGCTGTCCTCAGTTGATGGAGTGTGGAATGAATGGTCCAGCTGGAGCTCCTGCTCCACCTCCTGCTCCAATGGGACCATGCAGCGAACCAGGGAGTGTAACGGTCCCTCATATGGAGGCTCCGAGTGCCGAGGAGAGTGGCTGGAGACTGTCGACTGCTTCCTTGGGGACTGTCCAGGTATGACAGATGCAGGCTCCTAGCACTATCAACATTTTCATTGAGGACAAAACAGTCTTTGCTGGAGGATTTAGAAAAAAACATTTAGAATTGATTACTTGCAATGTTACAGAAGATTTGTACTATAGTATTGTGAAACTGCAAAACAGACTTTCTGTATTGCAAGTCCTGTGATTCCTCCTGAAGCGTTACTGGGCATAGAGGGTTTTGAGCTCTGTTATTACAGGAAAAAAATTACCAAGGTCTGGATCTCAGTGTCCTTGTATTTAGCTTAGCACTGTGCCTGTGCTGCCTCCGTTTTGGACTGGATGTGATTATCCTCGGTGCTGCTTCGGACTGGGTCTCATTATCCTTGGTTCCCCTTTGGGCCGAGTCTGATTATGCTTGGGTCCACTTCAGACCGGGTCAGGTGTCCTTGGGTCTGTTTTGGACCAGGTCTCTGTTAAAGGAAAAAATAATGTATTCATATCAAGTCTGGGTAACAACACCACGAGTCCATTGTGGAACGGCTCTTTTGGACCCGTGAGGACCTCTAATGTAACTACAGCATTGGGTAGTGAATGAAATGTATATTATGAGTCTCTCTTGTAATTCCGTCTCATGCTTTCATGTCTTATGCACTCTGTCAGTGGATGGCAAGTGGCAGCCCTGGTCATCATGGGCGGGTTGTACCAAGACCTGTGGCGGGGGGAGCCAGCAGAGACAGAGGGTGTGTTATGGGCCATTTTTTGGGGGCCAGCCTTGTCCTGGGGACCGAGAAGAGGTTCGCCGCTGCAATGAAAAGAGATGCCCAGGTTAGTGAATGGGAAAGGGTCTGCATGATAAAAATGTTTTTGAAAGGTATTTTAGCCAGTATACCATAATTCTATGCATGTAATTTAGACTCATTCTTTGGTGCAGAACCCCATGAAATTTGTGGCGAGGACAACTTCTCCAATGTTGTATGGAAGATGACTCCAGCTGGGGATACAGCAGCAGTACGTTGTCCTCCAAATGCTATGGGTAAGCTCCCACCACCTTCTTCTTCCTCTCTGATCCATGCACTGCCCCAGGATCATCTATACTGTAGAGAGGTCAGACCAAGAACAAGCCACCATACCTGAGTGATGCTGAACCCTTGTTGGTGTCCCTACCTAGGGCTTATCTTGCGCCGCTGCACCCTGGATGAGGAGGGCATCGCCTACTGGGAGAATCCCACCTATATGAAATGTATTTCCAATGATTACCGCAGTATCCAAACTTTGGTGAGCACAGAGAAGTTGTTTTTCCTCTTATATTCTTATATATTACATCCTCAGTAACTGTAAGGCAAAATAATTGCATAATGGATAATCAATGCAAATACTGGCTCAGACACCCAAGGCGTGAAGTTTAAAATTTCTATCTGAGGTTACTGGCAATGTTATATTGCCAAAGCCTTCACAAGGCCTTGCAGCATTAAGTGAGTTAAATAAGAGACTTTTGGTCTTTGAATTAAAATGTTTGAAAGGCAGTGACAAGAATTAACAGAAGCCACTCTCTCTGCCAGACACGGGAACATCTGTCTAAAGCACAGCGTGGCCTTGTGGGCGATGGAGTTTCAGAGGTGATGACTAAGCTGAGGGTGACGTCCAGTGACGGGACCAGCTACAGCGGTGATCTGTTGGCCATAGTGGACGTGCTGAAGAACATGACCGAGATTTTCAGGAGGGCCTACTACAGTCCTAGCAGTGCAGATATGAGGGTGAAGTGGGAGGCGGAGCTGTGGACAAGGGTTACACTGATATGCAAGTTTGACGATGTTGGCCTTTTATTGAAAATCAGAATCATCCACTTCAAATGTAATGCAGGTTCTTCCTTGAGAAAACACTCCAATGAGGAGGATTTAACTCAAAATCTGCAACAAAAACCTGCCTCACTGAGCCTGCTAATCACTATATTTTGGCATTTGGTGGAGAGTTTTGGTGTTCCAGGTGTCTAGATGCTGTTTCAGAGATTTTTCCAACCTGACAAGAGTACTGTTCTCGTAGAAACACTTAAATACTTAAATACATGTTAAATAAAAAATAATGTGATAAAATTTTAAAAAAAAAAAGAAAAGAAAAAAAAAACTCAATATCAGCTCAAAATTTTGGCAGGTTCTATCCAAAAATACCAGTATCAGTCTTCGAAACACGTATATCAGTCTAACCCTGCTTTGATCAAAGATTAACTTCGCAAGCATGAGCACAGTTCAGTAATACCACATTTCAGAATGCAAAGATAATGATCTGATCAAAGACGTTATCTGATACCGTTTCTCTTTGTTTTACAGAACTTTGTTCAGTCTGTTAGTAATCTGCTGATGGAGGAGAACAGGGAGAGATGGGAGGAAGCACAACTGGTTAGTGTCACTCTTTCTTTCTAATCCAGAGGGATTAGAAATCCAGGCAGACTGCAGGAGGACTGGATATATACAATATCCAATATACAATATCCTCATCTGTAATATGCTTTCTGTGTACAATACTACTACTACTCATACTACTTTTGAGGAAGAACAGGATCTTCAAGACCAAATATGAGACTATAAAACTTTTTAAGATGAACATTTTTCTCCATTGTAATGATTATCAGGGTGAAAGGCAGATGAGACTGGAGCTGCTGAAGGACATAAATAGCTGGAGCTATTTATGTATTTCCTAACGAGTAACAGAGCAAACTCAAACACCCACACTTCAGTCTGTTCATATGCATCACTTTCTTTTCATCCATCCATCCATACATCCATACACATATACATACATGCATATATTCATTTATTTTATTTATCTTTTTTTCCCAAGATAATGCTTCACCATACAGGAACCACAGCAAAGTCAAAGTAAACAGCCTGGTTTCCAAAAATTTTGAGAACTCAGTATGATATAACACAACACAGAAACAGATGGTGTTGTGACATAAAAATGATGCAGTGGAAAGTACAGTTGTTGGAATTGTGTGTGCGGGGGCTGATACATTTGCCTTTAACTCTGATGACGTGGATCCAATTCCCAACTCATAGCAACAGGTTTTCTCCTGTGAGTTAAGTTCTATTTTCAGGTTAAAGTTTCTACTTATGACATGACATTTTTATATGCCTGAACTGGTTAGATAACTTTTGAAAGATCTGTTTAATTTTTGTTATTTTCACATAACCCAACTCAAGTGTTACTGGAATTGAAGTATAAGTGACAGTTTTACTTCATGAATTTAAGGGTGGGTCTACATGGTTCTCATCCTCCGCCTGACTCACTCATATGTTCTTATTCCACATTTTTGACAGTTGAGTCTAAAAAATTATTACTTCAATCAATCCTCAATTTTGCATAGTGCACCCTTCAACTTAAGCTAACCTTTTCATATAAAAGAAGCATGTAAATTGCATTTCATGTTATTCAAGTTGTTGTCACATCATCATATCAGGGTGGAGGAACAAAATCTTGACATTATTCACAAAATGTACTCTGCATTTCAGAGAAACAGCACCTTTATGGAACACATGGTGTACTTTCACCAGCAATGAACATGATGTAGCCAGTGATGCTCCACACAATATAAATAAAAATATGCGTCACGTGACAGGGAATAAAGTCCAAAGCTGTGTGGCATATCAGAAATGGTGGTATCACCTCAGTAAGGGTCTTGAAAATGTTAGCCAGATATAAAAGACCTTGTGTGTGTCAAGTATTTCAAGAAGAGTTCTATTCACCCAAAAGCCATAATCCCTTTGTCTTTGTACTTTCATCTCTCTCTCTGTCTCTCGCACAGCTGGGGCCGAACATAAAGGAGTTGTTTCGCCTGGTTGAGGACTTTGTGGATGTCATCGGCTTGAGGATGAAGGATTTTCAGGACATGTATGAGGTCACTGATAACCTAGGTCAGCCTTTATTTCCAACCCACATATCTACACAGCTATCTTCTATCAAATCAAAAAAAATGAAAGAAAGAAAACAAACTCTTATGGTATTGGTTTTCATTGATGATTAATCTTCACAACTACAATGGGAGTGCAGGGGAGGGTGACCTATCAGTTAAGCACAGTGTCCAGACCTAACAACACCATGTTGTGTCTATTAAGAGCTAAGTAGTGTCTTTGAGCAGGGGGATGGTCTCTACCTTTTCTGTCACTGCCAATCATTCTAGGTAAGATTGGCCAAACTTAAAATCAGTTCTGTGCTTCTGCAGGCATTATGATGGTAATCCAATGACAATTTCACCATGATCACCGTCGAGTCAGGTCTGCAAAACTGGCTTGTGCTGGTGTAGGTACCAGGGGCACATTCAATCTGTAAAGGGTGTGCAACATTTTGTTTTACGGTGTCCGGGTTGAACGACATGTTTCCTCTAAATGGTGTGCAACGGTGTGCAATGGGCTTTGAGGTACGTTTTCTCTCGTTTGGTGGGTGTGTCAGAGGTGTTACCCAATCAGCTGCCAAGTGTATACAAATCCCACCATGCAGCTGTATTAAATAGGCTATCATAGATGCAGGGCTTGCCTATCACAACAGGGTGTTCAATGCATTCCGTTTAAATCAGTGGGTTCTCAACCTTTTGTTGACCACTGCCACTCTGCAGAATGGCATCACAATGAGACTGTGCAGCACCCAAACATGAATTTATACTGCACAATTATGTCACCAGTATGCCCCTATTTACAATGAATTCACGTTTACGTTTTCTGTGCATATGATAGTGATGTCATATTTCATAATCATTCACAGAATAACGGATTCAGGTCAGTGGTCATTACTACAGAACATTCAAATGCGAAAAATGACACCACAATGATAAAATGTGAGAATCAATCGTCTGTTAGGTTGTACTAACAACTCTGCGTTATAATTCTGACTGAAGAAGACTATCCTTTTATGACGATTTCCAGACAGACCTGCGGATATTGGAGTTTTCCTAAACACACACACGTTTCCTCTACAGCCACAGATTTAACCAAAACAGCCAGTGTTTAAAAGGCCTTTTTCTGTTGGAAATAAAGACACAGGCTTCAAGCGCTTTTGGAGAGACCCATTGGAAAGGAGAGGACATCCTGATCCAAACCTGACGTGTTTGGATCAGGATGTTCATGACGATGATGGGTAATCTAGGTGGAAAACCGGTGCGTAATTGCACGGCACTTTGAAAATAAGCATCACTTCCTTAAAACTAAAGAACAAACCAATTCTGCTGCCTTCACATCGCTGTAGAAATTTGATCAACCATCATCACCATCAACCAAGAGAAAGCTGTCATATCAGCAGCATCGACGCAATGATGATAGAAATATTACACATATATAGTGAAAACTCTAGGTGGCAATTATGTTTGTGGTGGCAATTAATTATGCTCTCTGATGGCTCTGTGTGCGACTGTCAACAAAGATGGGAAAAAAGCGAGATGACTCACTCGCCAGTTACTTCCATCATCAGCTCCAGAAAAACAATATGCTGTACACAGCCTATATGAAGCTGTAGGAATGTATTGTTAGCGCTACTAGCTAGCGAACCCATTAGCGCTGCTAACAACCCCCGTTAGGTGTGTTTATTTTTAAATCTTTAAGGAATCATTAAGGAAGCACGCCATCATTACTCTGTCAAACAAATCTAGGAACCCCAAGCAGATCTGGTACCTACACCAGTCCAGTTTTGGAGTGCACCCAGTCAGGAAGCAGGCTTTATCAAAGATGCGTTTAAAGTGCAGCTAAAACTGTGCTATAAAGCTGATCGCATACACAGGTGCTCAGTGTTTCAATTGTTAATTATTCAATAATATTCCCTCGGTGAACAGAGAGGCTGCATTTTATTGTTTTTCAGATTTTGTTTTATGTTAAAAGAAAAAAAAGTGCACCGGAACTTCCAGTGGAACTTTATGCTTTATGCAGTTTGCCTCCCATTGCACATATCTCAGTAGATATCAGCATCACTAGTCAGCTGTGGTGGAGTTGTGCCTTTACTCACCATAAAAATGTGAGGTGTGTTTTATGCCTAAATGTTGCCTAATTTATTGGATTTTCAATATCAATCTCTGAAAATGTCACTAATTTAATAAAGTCTATTTTTATGTTTGATTTGCGTCTACTGGTGGTCACTGAAACAATTAGGCCACTTCCATAACAGTTTCTTTTCAAAAAGCCCTTGGTAATGCCCAAACATAGTAGCTTACACTGCAAGCCATGCCTGCCATCAAATAAATAACTACACATAATATCTGCCAAACACAAATGTGTAGGCTATAGAACATGGGTGCAAATACAGAGTGGTGCTTCGCATCAAGGATACTGTGAGTCCTTGTTATCTCATAGTGTTATCTTGAGTCAGGCCGAGACCCGGCTCTCCCCAGGGGCAAAAGGTCTTTGAAATGTGTCTCGCGGGAGCCAAAGTCCACATACACAACCACCTGCTGCTGCCTTCCAGTCCAGTGACTGTAAACGGTCTATTTTTTCAAAAATAGAAAAAAAATACACTGTGAGCATCACAGAGGCTCTGCCGCTTTTACTGACCTACACATAAAAACAAGGCAGATTTTGAGCCGAGTCAAGGGAGTGTATATGGGAATGGAGGCCAGATGAGAGGTCCTGTTTATAGCCGTGCCACCTCGCTGTCTGGAGCCAAATAGCCGCCTACACCATCAGCATATGTCCCCTGGCTACTGACCTCCACTTCCCTCCCACACCTCCAGCATGAGCACAGGAACACTTTCTCATTTTCCTTCATATAGTTGGCTTTTTTTTCCTCCAGGAGGAATGCAATGAAGATGTATAGAATATGGAATTTTACCAGTGTTTTTCCACTGAACTCATCTGCTGAAACTAAATGTACTTCTTTTGTTTTTTCCTCTCTCTCTCTCTCTCTCTCTCTCTCTCTCTCTCTCTCTCTCTCTCTCTTTCTCTCTCTCAGTGAATAGTTCACTGTAAAGGTGTTTTATTGGCAATGATGTACTCACTGCTATAACAAAAAGAAAAAAATATAAACAGGTTCAATTAGCAGACATGACAATGACAACAACCATAAAAATGATTCAATAATGTCATATTAATCAATTAATCAGTGACAGAGAACATTCCATCTCTTTTTCTCTCAATGTTAATGTCTGATATTCAAACAGATCAATGCATATCATGCTTAAAGTGTAGCACAATCATTTTTCTCCTGGATTAAATAACTTTTTTCACAGTTACTACATTATTGAATTGAATATGGAACAAGGAGTCACTTTCCCTCTCTCTCTGTCTCTTCTCTAGTTTTGAGCATCCACAAACGCCCAGTGGTGGGTAATGCTGACATCAGCTTCCCTATGAAGGGCTGGAGGGGAATGGTGGACTGGGCACGTAGCTCCGAAGACAGAGTCACCGTCCCCAAGAGCATCCTGTCCACAGGAAAGCCAGGTGAGAGCTGCGAGAAACACAAACACAGTTTGCGAAAATGCAAACTGTCTCCAAAACACAAAATGTTACAAGCGGCGCCTGTAAGTGATGAAACAGCAAAGAATATGAATAAAACTAGATTAAGATGAGATGTATTAAACATACTAGACACTAGATTGCAAAATCTGAAGTATATAGATCACAGCAGGTATGCGGATTGAATAAAATAACTGAACATACTGAAACAAAAAATACGTACACAATCTAAATACTCAAACACGAAAAATTACAGAACTATCAATATATATGCAGTTTATACCTGATAAAAAATATGTAAGAAAAACAGATGTGAATTTACAAAAGCAGGCACATATGCAGAAAGTTTTTAAGCTTGTGTGCATGTGTTGTACCAACTGTTATCAAATGCATTGAGTTTACAGACAGTTTTTGCACAGGATGTGCAGATGTGGGTGTCTGCAGGACTAGTGATCACATTATTAAAAAACACCACCATTTAGACTCTTGACTAAATGGGAGTATTCGCTGTTTTCAGCACCAATGAGATTATTTGTCACTCAGGATATTTTCGACCGTTACGATGGCCCTCAGCATCACTGCTAGCATGCTAATGAGGCCGTCACTCCTAATCAGGAGTCAACAGGAGCCAATCAGGAGCAATTAGAGGCAATTTCCTTCACAGCTGGGAGATGTGTCTCCAAGGCTGCAACGCCACATCAGCAGCAAGCCACTGCACCTGATGCATGCAGCTTGGACCTACTTAAACTTGCTCTCTGATGCCTTGTTTGCACTGATTGATATGGTCCAGTCTAGCCTCATGAAATTTCATGAACTGAATACAGTGTATTCAAATGCAAGTAACGTGCTCTGTGAACGACAAGTGAAGGATGGGCATGATGGATGTTTACCTTCAGCTCTTTGATTTCCAGCTCACTTGCAGCTCAAGTGTTACTGAGAGTGAAGTATTCATGAAAGTGAAAGTTTTTCTCACAAAATTTCACAAAACTGATTACATGTACTTATTGCATGTTTTTTTGTCAGTTGAGCCTAAATGTTACTTCAATCAACCCTCATAGTTTGCCTAGTGCACCTTTAAATTTACAACAAAACTGCATTTTGAGAGCATCTTACTTTCTTAATTTGACGTATTTCCTGTTGAAATAAAATGTTAAACAAAACTCTTTGGGCAAAATACCTTTTTTCTGACTTACCCAGACTGAGACAAGATGTTTGATACAATTTTCACCTCGGTACGTCTACTATTACAGTTCCTATGGGTAGCATTTCGTGTTAGCTTAGCATAAAGACTTGAAGTCTACAGGAGTCGTTAGTCTAGCTCCATCAAAGTGAAAAAATAAACCTTACAGCAACTCTGAAGCTGCTTTATGTACATAATGTATCATGTGTATTTGAAATACACATCTTGGAATTCTTTTTAAATGAGAGTCGTTTTAGGAGAGGTTAGATGGTTGCAACTATAACCATGAACAAATGTATGTATCCTTCCATCTGTGTTTAGCAGTTGTAGTTCTTACCATCTAACTTCTCCTAAAACAATGTTTTTTTAAAAATTCCTAGACATTTTATTACCATGTAATACAAATTATACATTGTGTAAATACGACAGCTTCAGAGTTGCTGTAAGGTCTATTTTGTCACTTTGACAGAGCTAGGCTAATGACTCCTGTAGACTTCAAGTCTCTATTCTTAGTTAACAGAAAAGCCCATCCAGTGGATGTGCGGAGGTGAAAATGGTATCGAAATCTTGTCTCAGTCAGTACCAGTCATAAAGAGGGCATTGTGCCCAAAACGTTGGAGTATTCCTTTAACATGGAGAGGCATCTTTCAAAAGTGTAAACCAATGGCTGATAGGGAGAAAAAGCAGTTTTATTTGATGGGATGAGTCTGATTGTTTTATTCACACCTCCTAGCTCCTCTTGACATTACCACTGAAAATGCACTGTTTTTTGAATTGATTTTATTTTAATATAAAAATACAAAAAAAAGAAACTAGTAAATTCTTTTGAATTTACTGTGTCAAATAGGTGAATATTGTGGCATGGAAAAATAGCTAACAAGGTAACAAGGTTTTTCATTTCATTGCAACTTTAAACTTTAGCCAACCTTTTCCTGTCACGAACATGTTTCCTCTTATTGTTGCTATTGTCACATCATCTTTTCATGGTGGAGGGACACAGTATTCAAATGCATAATTTGCTCTCACTGCTCGTCAGGTTTGTGAAGCTGTTATGCGGTTGTTTCCTCCAAGAAACCGTGGCAGCAGTGAGGTAGAAGCTTGTGCATGAACTCGCACATAATCATAATCACGCCCCCGCATATGCAAAGGGAAATATTTTACGCTGCATGCACATATAGCATACCTCAAACAAACAAACAAATTTATCAAATACGGACAAACGTTTTGCCGTGAGTCAGTTATAAGCAAACATTTTCAGTAATTCACATCACATACATGGACAAAATATTAGACATTCGCATGAAAACAATATGCACACACTCAAACACAATGAACAGACACACACACCTTATTGTATCACTGGTTAAAACTGCTCTAGGCGATCTCTAGTCGGCCACAGACAATCTGGCTGAGCATATTGGATGGGCCAGACAAAGAGAGGATGAGCAGGACACATTATACTTTGTCCTCTTCACACATACACACACATACACACACACATACACTTGTCTTGTACGGTTCCCCCCTGATGCCCATGGGAGCTCAGCTGTTGCCTGGAAGCCACAGCCTCTGCCTGCTGCCTGGCACTCTGCTGCGTGCTCTCAGGCTGCCATGTAGCGTTGTGCAGCATGAGAGCTGGATGTCTTCAGATGGCGAGGCACAGATGGAGTTGGGTTTTATGCCTTTGACACCGCAGCAGGGAGGAGAAGGCCTCGCCTCGCCCCGGGCCCGTCTGTGTCTCTGTGTCGTCCAGCAGTCAAGTTTTGACAAATGCTGGACTTTTCTTCTTTGGCTCATGCTGCTGTGTTGTCCCTCGACTGCAGCTGGGAGGCTTCCTCTATAGAGAGCTGCTGTCAGATGGAGGGGTGCACTGATCAATGGCAGCTAATAACAAATGGCCAATAGACATTTTAAGTGGGTCACTAGTAATCAGTCAATCACCATTACAACTCCCCAATCACATTATAGACCTGCGTTTGTTTATGCTCTTATTTGAATATAATTTTAAAGTAATTCTAATCAGAATGGGATTACTCGTTACATTCATTAACATATGGTCTTTCCATATTTAATTTCATACAGAGATTTGTCAATTCATATCACTCCTTTCAAAACAGTTTCGTAGTGTTTTAACAGTTTAAAATAGTGAATACAGTAAACAGTAAAAATCTGAATTGGTCATAGGTATGAATGTAAGTGTGAGTGTGACAGGTTACACACACAGTGTGTAACCTGAGGTTTCTTAATAAGCCTAATAAGGCTACAGCGCTGACTCTGAAATGGAAAAAAATGGGTCAAAAACAAAAAAACTTACATAACATCACAGGCAGGTGAAAATTTTGTATTGCCAAAATGTCAACTATTCAGAAACTAAGAAAAGCAGACTAAGAACGTATTGTTGACATTATATAGAGTGTTTTTCATAAAAAAGAGCTTTCTAGTTGTTATCAACCCACAGAAGACCACATAATCCTTCAGCTGAAATGAAAACAGGAAGGAAATTACTGAAAGAGGAGTTACAAAGTCTTCATGCAACAACACTGATAAGTTGATTTCTGATGTTATGAATTTCACGGCCCACATGACTAGACTTTAATATTTGAACACAAATGGATACACTAAATTGTAATAACGATGGTTTGGATAAAGTTATGATTTATTTCCATATACTGTCACATATTTTCCATTATGTTACACTGTCAGTAGAAAATCTGGCTTAAATACATCATTTCCATCAGTGATTAGATTGATAATCAGATGACGATGCTATTACAAAATTGTCCATCGGAAATCGGTTGATGAATCTTTAGAAGGACGCTGCAGTGCTCCTAGAAAACTTTTTTCACAAACTTCCAGATAGACCCACAGTGGATTGCAAACACCTCTGGTTGATATTTGTCTCAGGGACACCACATGTGAAGATCTTGCATGTTGTTGATTTAGCTTTGAATTGTAGATCTGTCCACACACAACATCTCTTATCATCACCATTTTTATTGAAATAAATCAGAATGACACTGGCCCGGGGCCACAGATTGACAACCACTCCTGAATAGATGATTTTACAGCCAAGCAAGCTATGGATGAATGAGTACCATTTAAAGGACCACAACAGAAGGGTTCTGCTATGGAGGTCTGTGAGGTCTGTGTCAGACTACACTGCCACTTTAATAAAGTAGAGTTGTATTTCATGAAAAGGACAATTTCTATGTGTCTGTGCTGATGTCATCATGTGTTAGTGTGTGTGCGTGCGCGCCCGTGCGTGTGTGTTTTGCCGCGTGTCTCCATGTGCACATAATGTGTTTAAAGTGCAAATATGTTTTGCTTTTAACTTGAACGTCTGTCTGTGCGAGTGTGAACGTGTGTCTGAACGAGGATTTAGCTGTGCGTGTGCAGTTGTGCACGCATGTTAAGTGTGTGGCTGAGAGTTTGTGCGATGGTAATGCAGTGTATGAGACAGCGTTTATAGCTGACTAGTCATGTAGGCCAGCTCCAGTGTAAAGCTCTTGGGGGCTTTGGGAGAGGAGGGAGCATGGCTGACCTGTATTGCTCCTCCATAGCAAGCCGCTGTGGTAAGTCAGACTGGGCTAACATGGTCAGTGTTGTAACTCAAACCACTCCATCTCTGTGTATTTGACTTTGTTCTCCCTCTTGTGTTTGTGTGTGTGTGTGTGTGTGTGTGTGTGTGTGTGTGTGTGTGTTTGGGTCTGTGTACACCCCAACAGATTCAGACGACACCTCCACATTTGTGACTGGGATTGTTCTGTACAGAAACCTCGGCAGCATTTTAACCCTACAGAGGTAAGACTCGTGGCTCTTTTGCAAATGGAACTGAAAGATATGAAATGTTTTGGATTGTTAACCATTTCTAACCCTGTGAACCCTTTCCCACCAGCCTTGGAATTCCTTGAGTATCAGAGAACTTTCAGAGGTGAATTCCATGCAGGTCAGCCAACTAGGATCAAGAAAATGACACTTGATTCAAGAAGATTCTGGAAACAGTATTAGCATTAGCATTGGAAACAAGTGGGATTATTTTATCCCACTGGCAGATTTTTTTCTTAATTGTTTTAAATGGAAAGAGAATTTATGATGAACATGAACGACTTGTTGAAATTGAGATTTATTTTTGCAGTGTGTGAGGATTATGTTGCAGGAATGAACTAGAGTTCTACAACCTGTTCTGGATTCTAGGTTTGAGGGTTTGAGGTAGGCTGCTAGGAATATTTTACAGCAATATACCAGAATTTACTGTATGTGTTTTACAACTTCTTCAAGGTACTGGGGTACCAGGTAGAGTATGAGAAATACTTTGTAGGGATATAGCAGAATGTGCTTTTCAACCTGTTTCAGGGTGCTACAGTAGTGGATAGTGTTCTTTCAGGGTACTTGGATGCTGGAGTACTAGGTAGGTTACAAGGACTACATGAAAAAGACATATATCTTGAAGATATTGTTTCAAGATGTTATAGTACTTAGGTACAAGGTAGGACACAAGGAATACCCAACAGGAATGTAGCAGAACAGATTTTAGGACTTGCCTCAGGGACTAGAGTGGCCAGGGAACTGGACAGGGTTCTAGAAATACCCAAGGGGAATCTAGCAGAGTGTATTCTAAAGTATGTTTCATGAATTCAGTGCATTCAAAGGACATCCCTTGGTCATGGATGTCATGGAATTCTACAGCAGGGCCACAATGGGAATGCTGGTTAAGTGAAAAACTCATAGTAACACTGAAACAAATATTTGGTACAGGAGCAACAGTGCATTTGTGGCGATTTGCTCCATGTATGTCTTTTATCTCCATGGGTAAAGGGCTTAGATGGGTCTTACACTGCGTCCACAAGGATTAACATACACTTTAATACAGCAGTGGTTATTTGGAAAAGCATGTGTGGTTTTGTGTAATTATGTGTGAGCACACAGGCATGCTTGTGGGATTCGCTGAGTAACACTCCATTTGTTATCTATAGTATGGCTTTGGTTCCACGGGTAAGGAGCTCTCCATTATGGTAATGTGGTTATGGTGCATAATGAACTGGAAACATATGTAAGGAAGGAGGAAAGTGAAGCAGACTCCCACTCCAGTCCTCCCACATGTTTGTTTCCATTCTTCTTGTATGTTCTTCAGGAGTGAATTATGGATATTGTCCATACATTCCCGCGCCTTTTCATTTCTTTGTTTTCACCCTGCTCTCCCTTTCCGCATTTGATTTCTCTTTCACGTAAATGGGATGAGTTTGAGGCAAAGGGCCTAGATGACAAAAAAGTTTAAGTTGACTGATTGCGTTTTTGAATGGTGAGAGGGAGATTGTGCGTGCAGGATACAATGTAGATGTGAAGAACAAGAAGCGGAGCATGGGCTGTTGAACATGTTGGGCCGACTGGAAGCTTTGGTGTCACTCCTTCCAGGTGCAATTCATTTTTGTCTCTTAGTCTCACTCTGTAAGATTGATCGTACCTATAAAAAGCAGAAATTGTAATGCATACTAAGCAGACAGAGAGAATGTTGACCCATAAAATACCCCCCAAAAAATTACTGAAGATATTGAAAAAGAATTTAGACTGCCTCAGATGCAGGACCATCCTTGGAGCCTTTTGGATTTATCTAACAGCTAGAGGTGTAAGATTGGTCCAGACCCCAATGTACGACTTAGAGTCAGCAATTTGCTTCCATTTTGTTGTGAAACTGGAACAGCACATTTTAATCCTAATTTAGCAATTATATGCCATATGGTTTTGCTCTGATTTGCCCATTTATGAGAAGACTGGGCAAAAGCTGTCACTCTTTGAAAGAGGCTCTGATGAAATGCTCTCTCATATTGTGATGGTTGTGTGACCTTCAATAAACCTAGTACAATGTCAGTAATCCATCATTGTGACTCTTATTTTTGGGCTGCGCTGTCTTTTTCCTTTTATTCCTTTTATGGGTTGTCATAGAAACAGGAAAGGTACAGTGACTGTATACAATGAACATATTTTACAACTAATTTTTACAACTGGCCTACTAAATTCAATGGATTCCAAACTTTCATTGGAATCCATTGGGGTCAAATAATCAAACTGTCCCTTGCCAGAATTGTGCACTCATAAAAGCATTTGAGGAACTGCTACCAATCTGATCATTTGTCTTTTTCCCTACAGAAACAGCACCGTGCTCAACTCCAAGGTTGTGTCAGTGACCATCAAGCCCACCCCGGCCTCCCTCTCGGCTCCTGTCGAAGTCGAGTTCTCTCACTTGTACAACGTGAGTGAGTCTTCACTCGCTTCATTTACCTTTGACCCTATAGCACGTCAATAACAGCAACCATAACAGTGTAACAGCAACTTTGTACTGACCGTGTCACTCTTGTAATTTTCCCCTCAGGGCACCACCAACCAGACCTGCATATCCTGGGATGAGAGTGACAGGTAAAGACCTTTTGTACTGTTGATTCAACCCCTATTTATATCTTTGGATTGATGCAGCCAAAGGATGATCATTTCTGCTATTTGACTATTTTCATGCTATTTCCTGCTCCATCCCGCCCCCCAGTTACTTGTCCTGACATACATTACACTATATAGATACACACAAATGCACACTAAGGTACACACATACATGCATGAATTAACACACACAAACACACACATACACATGTGCATGCACACTGGCGACTGCCTGATATGGATGTTTGAAGGCTGATACATTTTGTGAAACCTGATATATTTTTGGATTGAAGCTGCTGGCAGCTGTTTTTTTTTTTTGCCAATACCTTCCTTTAAAGCATTTTCAATCCAAAATTGTTATCCAAAATTGTATCCCTCAAAATTTTGGAATTGGCATGGTAGAAAAGATTGACCATGGCACACTAAATTGCTCTATTGAAACCCAGTGTAAATGCATAATCTGATCAAAATGCTCAGTAAATTAACTTTAGATTAAGAGTCTTCCATAGACAACCTGCGTAGTATTGCTCAATTATGCAGCAAGTATGGATTGATTCAAACTACATAATATCTATCAAGTTATATTTTGGAAAACCTCAGAAATCAGTCTGACCCTACCCGAGAACACCTAGTTCCCACCAGTGCGTCTGCTGCATATGTACATTTTTGAGACACCGTGTTCTTGCTGCGACTCGTGAAGCCGGCTGCTGGTTTTTTAATCTTGACAAAGTGAGTGCGACGCTCCCCAGTGAAAGGTGCTGAGTGTGTTGGACAGCTCGGCAGCTCCTGTCTGGGATGGCGCTAACCCCACACTAACACTGCTACGACACTGATGCAGCATGTGGAAAATTAAAAGTGTCGCTCACAGCTTTTCCTCTCCCCTTGCCAGCCAATGCAGACACATTGACTTGTACGATGGAGAGCAGTTTAAAGTCTACTGTGGGTGATAGAAAAAGGGAGAGGGAGCGAGAGAGGGAGAGAAAGAGAGAGAGAGAGCATGGAAGGGTACAAAAGGACTAAGAGTAAAAGAGACATATTGAACAGTTCAATTTTACCGTGCATGTGGACCTGATTCACAGCACTACTCATTTGCTCCTTGCTCTTAAGTGCCCTATTTATTTTAAAACAAGAAAATGAAGTGTGTGCATGTTTGAGTGTGAGCGAAAGAGAGAAAGAACCAGAGAGAGAGAGAGCGACAGAGAGAGAGAGAGAGAGACAGAGAGAGAGAGAGAGAGAGAGAGAAAGAGGAAAACATCTTGCGCCCACAGCCTTATTGCAATGCCGACTTGGACATTTGCATTTAGATGGGTACGTACACTTGTGTTACAGAAACGAAGAGGAAAACGTTCCTCGCCTCAGTCTAGGGATTAAAAGAAGTTTGGCTCGGCAAATACAGACCTAGAGGAAAAGGAAGAGTAGAGAGAGAGAGAGAGAGAGAGAGAGAGAGGTGGTTTGGGGAGAAAGAGGAAAAAACACCCGGGAAACAGACAATGAATAGATGCGGGTGTGACAGCCTGCACCAACGTGGAAAATCCATGAAAATATAAGGCTTAAAGGCTGAGATGTCTGTAGTCGTTCATAGACTTAAATATCTTTCCAGATATGCAAGTTGTTTTAAAGTATTTTTTTTATTGTGCTCTGATATCATATCATGATCATTTTCGTTCGGGTTGATGTTGAACTTGGCCTGTGTTCCACTGTCTGTCAAATGCTGGGCGGATATGAGAGGGGAATAAGAGCAGGAACATGAGAGAAACAATGACAGAAATACAGCAAGGACGAAAAAAAATCCAATCTTGTGG